>JAUMHD010028566.1:0-30117 GCA_032359135.1 Ulvella scutata
ATACATCGTTGAAGTCTGGCTGCTGCTCACATCAAGTGACTGCAGGGAAGTATATACAGTGTGGACTTTTCGAAAGTGACTGGGCAGATTGCATCAGCGTCCAAAGACAGAACAGTCAGATTATGGAAACCTACTGTGTAAGTCCTCTTTGAGTAACTTGCCTTTCATTTGAAGGGCCTGTACAAAGGCTGCAGGGTTGGGATATCAGTGCGATTGTGTTCAGGGAGGGCAAGTCCACAACCATATCTGCACACTCTGGCACAGTGAGAAGTGTCAGGTTCGCATCCAATGGACGTATGCTGTTGACAGCTTCAGATGACAAGACAGTGAAGGTCTGGGCACTGCCCACACAGCGATTTATGTTCACTCTCAGTGGGCACATGAACTGGGTACGCACAGCTGAATTCAGCCCTGACTGTCGCCTGGCTGTCTCTGGAGGTGATGACAAGACCATGCGAGTCTGGGACATTGGCAGTAAACAACTGTTGCGACTGTATGATGACAATCAGAGTGTGATCAACACTGCTGCATTCCACCCTGATGGCACGTGCATAGCAGCTGCAGGCACAGACAAGGTCATTCGTGTTTGGGACATCAGGTACATCACTCTTCATCCTCTTGCAGTGCGCAAACTGCAGCCATCATTTGTGTATGCGCCTGCTGAGAGAATATCAGTGCGCCTGTGCAGATCACATCAGCTGATTCAGAGCTACACAGCTCACAATGGCTCCGTCACGCGTGTGGCTTGGCATCCCAGCGGAAACTTCTTGCTCACCACGAGCCTTGATTCTACATTGAAGATCTGGGATGTTCGGGAAGGGCAGCTCTTCTACACTCTGCATGGCCATGAGGGTGCAGTGTATGATTGCTGCTTCTCCCCAGCGGGTGATTTCTTTGCATCAGCTGGTTGTGATGAACAGGTGCAGATTTTGTCCAAAAGCATTCTGCTGCTGCCAGTGCGTGTTTACACACCAATTCCTCAAACTGTGTCTGTACGTACTTGCTGGGCCGCAGGCTATAAACATTAATACGCTTTCACAACTGCAGGTCATGGTATGGAAAACGAACTTTGACCGACATCTGGACGAGTTTGTTCTCAGCCACATAGAGAAAGGTGAAACCCAGCTGCAACATGAGACTGAAATCTTTGCCGACCCACCAGCCCCAATGCCTCAGCAAAAGAAAGCTGAGCCGAGAGTCCAGGCAGCCAAGAAACCTGAGTCTGTTCGGGCAGTATCTCCAAATGACAGATTGGAGCAGACACCTGCATGTATCCCAGCATTCCATGCAGAAAGCAGTGCAACGCAGGTGTGCATCGCTGATTCCATGAATACACATAAGACTTCAGCGAGGTACTAAGAGCACAGCGACATGCAGGGGGGGATGCATGGTCCAGCAGCATCACCTGCACCAGGGGAATATGAAATAGAGATGCCTCCACCACTATCCTTGAGTGATCTGCCGCCAGCACTTGCTCACACCCTTCAGCACATTGTGAGTAAGCTGGACATGATGACACAGGTGATTGGTATGGTAGAGGAAAGGCTCAGCTTGAACGAGGATAAGATGGTCGGCTTGGAGGCAGCGATTGCAAGGTTGTCCAAGAATGAAGCAGCAGGCTCGCCCACGATAGCTGAGGTGGAACAACAACCGACCGCTGTTCATGAAGACAGCATGTCGGCGTAGCGGTGTTTCTGTACTGGTGTTGAAGATGTGAAGCTTTCAATGACAAACGTGTAGAATGTGGTATGTGCAACAACGCCATTTCGGATGACATGACGTGTGTTGATGGCACACACATGTGTGGTGCTCAGGTCTGCGTGACCCAACTTGCTGTGAGAAATGATGATACAGGTAGCAGCTCCCTGTTTCTGTGCGAAGTGTGGACATGCGTGATGAAGTCTGCACAATCCACCTTTGTAAATGCTGTACCTGGGTGACACAGAAACATGTTGATTAAACAGTGTGCCATATGCATCGAGTTCGTGCACAATACGACGGCCGTCAGTACTAAGCATCGTGAGGGATACCTCCATTGCAAGAGAATTGCAGCAGAGAGGTTCAAAAGTGGTACGATTCATTGCGAATCATCTTTGACATCTTGTCTGTGTGGGTTGGGCTGCCAGATTTGCAAGTGTTTTTCATCTTCCATGTGTACCATGCATATAATGAATAGTCTCCTTTGGCTCCCTTCTCACATGCACTCCTTCTTTAATCTCTGCGAATGACATTCAACGGCAGGCTGCGTGCCTCAGGCTGGTGATATTACAGTAGGTGGTGTGTTGGCCACCATAAGCCACCGCCTGATGACTGGGACCATGGAGCTTCTGCATCAAATGGATGGGGCCTGACACAATGCAGATGGTGAGAGACAGGATGGTCGTGTATAGCAGAGCATGCCCTGCCAATGACTGCCCCTGTGGGTCAGGGAGCTTTGACACTGCTGCGAAGACTTGGCTGTCATGTAAGTGTGCTTTCCCATTCCATTGAGACTTATGCCATGCGGATGCTGACACTCATCTCCAGCAAAATTTGTTCAGTAGCAGGCGCACCGGGCCTTGCGAGGGCTTTCTCATCTGCTCCCGTGGTGGTGCCAGTGCCATGCATATTTGGCCACAACTGAGATCTTATGTCATGAAAACAGAAATAATGGAAGAAACAAAAAAAGACCAGCGATAGCAAGCTAGTGCGTCCATTTTGCTCACAGAGACTATTAAATCCCCGTTCTTCTCCAAGCATTGTGGCAAAGCTGTTGTGTCCTTTGCGCTTGCATCTTGCTCTTCGCTGTCACTGGCCTGTACTCGCATCAGTTGCAATCACTCACGTAGAAAGTACATGATACCATGAACAAGTATGAAGTGATCGGTGTTGTTGGGGAAGGAGCATATGGTGTTGTCCTGAAGTGCAGAAACAAGGAGAGCGGGGAAGTCGTGGCAGTGAAGAAGTTCAAGGAGTCCGATGGTATGCAATGTATATGAGTAGTACGATCTGCCTTTTCTGGCGCACAACAACCTGTATGCGCGCTTGCAGATGATGAAATTGTCAGAAAGACCACGCTGAGAGAGGTAAAAATGCTGCGCACCCTGCGACAAGAAAACATCGTGAACTTAAAGGAAGCTTTCAGACGGAAACAGAAACTCGTGTGTCCCTGTAGCCTGAAGGTGCAGAACTGAAGGTGGCAACACACTGAAAGTTTAACGCATGCAGTACCTGGTTTTCGAATACGTTGACAAGAATTTGTTAGAGATTCTGGAGGAGAAGCCTACTGGAGTGTCTGGGCACTGTGTGCAAATGTACACGCACCAACTGCTTCAGGCACTGAATTGGTGCCACAAGAACAATGTGGTGCATCGAGATCTCAAACCGGAAAACCTGCTCATCCAGACCAGACCTGGAGAGATTGGTAGGTTGAAGCTTTGTGATTTCGGTTTTGCACGCCTTTTACCTGGACCAGATCAGAGTATTACAGACTATGTTTCAACTCGTTGGTATCGTGCTCCCGAGCTCTTGCTTGGCTACACACGTTACGGTTTCGAGGTTGACATCTGGGCGCTAGGATGTATCATGGGGGTGAGGTCCCACTCTCTAGCGTGGCTCATACTCTGGTGAGATCTGGTGCCAGGATTACCGAACGTCTGCACCATATGAAGGAGCTGATGGATGGGCAGCCACTCTTCCCTGGAGAATCGGACGTGGACCAACTTTACTTGATTCAGCGAATGCTTGGCCCTCTTACCAAGGAACAGGGTTCCCGTTTCATGGCGAATCCACGTTTCAATGGGTACAAATTTGGTGATGACCTAGCCAACAGACCCCGCACTCTGGAAGCGAGGTTTGCCACCAAAGTAGCAAATGAAAGCATCCCAGTAGAAGCAGTGGACTTCATGAAGCAGTGTCTGAGGTATGATTCAATCACTGGGTACATCCACTGCCTCATGCAATTCACCAACATGCAGTACGGCTGCTAAGCCGAGCTTGGTCTGCAGAATGGATCCAAATGAAAGACCAACCTCGGCACAATGCCTGCGCCATCAGTATTTTGCTAGCCTCATGTCCTTACGAGAGCCTTTCGGGGACAAGTGCATGCCACAACCATTCAGCACCCAGACGTCATCAGCCACAGCTGACACCTCGCAAGTGAGTACTGTGGAGCACAACAGCTTGAAGGTTTGCTAATCTCTCAAACGTACCACTTATATGTGGGAATTGCAGGACCATTGTAAACCAGGAAGTGCAGGCTCTTGTGCCACTGCAGGATGCGACCAGCACCCTGTCAAGCATTGACAGCAAAGCACGCAGCCACATTGCGTGTGAAAGGAAGACTCCTACAGGTGAAGTCTCAGACCATCTTGAAGGCTCCAACAGTGACAGTAGGGTGCATGAGGCAGTGGTATGTGCACATTCGAGACACATTGAGGGGGATGACACAGCCGCATCCAGGCAGAACAAGCAGCACGAGGACACAGTGATGGAAAGCCCTGTGGAAGAGGCCTTCCCATCATTGCCACCAAGCCGGGGTGGACATACCAAGAGCCGAAAGCAAATAGTGCGTGATTTCTGGTTCACTCTTGCTACCATAATCATGTCATATTGTGGGCTTGTGCTTTCTCGAGTCATAAGAGTCACTTCCTTCTTGCATCAGGTTGTTGCTTGCATCAAGAACACGCCTGTGAAATAGAAACCTGACTCCAGACATAGTAGAAGTATGCAATCTCTGTGCAGATGAGCCCTAGACGGTCGATGTCGATGGCGGCAGACTTGCAAGCTGCAATGCCTGCCATTGCCCACCACAACCCGTTAACAGCAGTGCACGCCCCTCCAACTATTCAGAGCTCACATTTCAGAGCCACTCGCATCCTTGCCCATGCAAACGAGGCCGACACTGACACTCGCCCGCAAAGGGCAGAGTTACCTGTTGAGCCTGTGACCTGTGTGGAGAACAACCTTCCAGGCTCGCCATCTCCTAGCATCGACCGCCTGTCAGCATGTAGTAGTAGTAGCAAGGGGACGCGCAAGGTCATGGCACTTCATCAATCACATGGATCCATGAGGGAGGGGACGAATCACAACACATCAAGCCACCAGTTGCATCATCATGGCAAGTTTAGTGGCAGTCCAGGCCACCTAATGCAGGCACAGAGGGTTTGGGATCACTCGGTGCGTCACCAACACTTCTTGTTCATGGACCGTGTCCTGCAACCGAGCATTTGGCCAGACTATGCCAGGCTGGATAGCACGTCACAGGCTGTTAACAGCAAAGGTAAATTGCAGGAGGCCCAGCGAATGTCACATGGAATCGCAGCTGTACAGAATCAGCTGCCCATGTTCCAGCCACACCAAACAGTGCATGGAACTTTGAACAAACAACGCAAGCAATTGAGGACCCCACAGCGCAACACTAGGCTTGATCAACGGCTTGAGGGACGCCCCAGCACACGTGACCGGCATGCACCTCATGCACAACAAAGAACCATACCTCCACTACCACCCACCTCACCATCAGGAATCGGAAACAGGTGGATGAGAATTGGTGAGCCAATGGGCGAGGATGCCTATGCTGGAGGGGGTGTGGCCAAGCGCTACAGTGGATTCAAGTCTGACCAGATGCAGCACATAGCAAAGTCTGATGGCACTGGCCGGGGCAATCTTTTAGGTCCATCATCTTTTGGGAGTGTGGGCAAAGGAGTCAGACGAAAATCGTAGCAAATCGACACTGCCGTGCCCTCTTGATGGGTATGCTAATGTGTGTGAGGGATGCTACCAGCACCTGTAACAGTGGATTATGCATGGGGTGCAAAGGTCAGCCAGGTGGGACCTCCAGAGGCCGAAGCCATTCTTGGGTATGGCGTGGTTCCCGACTAGCTTTTTTTCTCCATCATGATCTTAAATGCGGGGCTCCTGATGACGCCTCTGGTGACCTCCCAAAAAACCATGCGCTTGCTGCCAATTCTCATCGACGCACAACACGAACGTTGGTCGCAAGCCTACGTTAGACCCAAGCCGACCCACACGAACAGGATGCCGAATAACTGGCGCCGGTGGATGGTTACCCACCAAAGCTGCCATGTACAGCAGTGCACACTGGCCTCTGAACGCTCAACTGGTGTAACGTCAGACCCATACTTTTCCTATCCAAAACCAGCAAATGCAGCCTTTGCGAGAAACAAGATTGATGTTTCCAAACTTCAAGGATAGTACAGTAACTCTGCGAGCGTGACACAAGCTTTCTGTGACTGTCATGGGTGATCGCCGCATTGCGGCGTGGCTGAGATGTTTCGGCATATAGTACTTCCCGACCGTACGAGCGTATACATACGGCGCCAGCATATGCATGATTCGATTTCTCAACATATATACACATATATACATTGTCCAGATCCATGCTCTACTATTAGTATTCAGGCGTGTTTGAGGCACAAAATTGCTCTAAGTGTTGGTTCTTATGAATTATAGCGCGCGCGATGTTCATGTTGACGTCCTCACATACATGTATTAGAGTCAGCTGCAGCTCTTTTCCTCGAAATTTGGAACAGCGGCTGCCCTGGGTGCAGAAAGCGTAACTGGCACCTCGACAATATTTTCATTAATCAGCCAAAGAAAGCAGCAGTGGACGCTTGGTCCTTGTTAGGACGGACATGCAACCCACGATGCAATGAGTACTCGTGACATAGCAGCAGCTGCTGCAGCAGTGGCTAACAGCACGTCGTGATCACGACGAGTATCACGTGTTATTTGGAGAAATTTTCCATAAGAAGATGAAGTTAAAAGCATCCGGATCCTAAGGGGGGACCCCCCCTTTGGTTGTGGTGGGAACTGTCTAGCAAGTCGGGCTCCACGCGACCTGGTTGTTTAGAGCACTGCATTGCAGTCCTCCCAACAATCTGTCGGCGCAACTCTCCACTGCGCACGCCATCTTCGTCTTCCCTCCGCGTTGCCCATTCACACCCTGCGCACACACATCTTCACCAGTTGCAAAAAATTGACATTCACGGTGTGAGGTGGCACGTTGGCAGCAGAGCACAAGCAAGCAGAGTCGCAGCCCTCCTCCCAAAACCATTCAAGATTGTCCCCATTGCTCTAAAAGCGAAACAAAGTTAATCAGGAGCCACGCCATACCCAAGAAGGTCTTCGGTCTCAGCACCCCTGAAAGGGTGGGACAGCTCTAGCTAGTGGGTACGTGTTGATGGCGTGTGGAAGACGTACACATAGTTCAAACCCAGTGTTGCAGGCAATGCATGTCGTGCCGCAGACATGTGCTAGTGCAATATTTTTTGTGGACGCTCTGCTCTGAGAAGCTTGCCTCTCGTGTTCTTTCCCCATGTTTCGGCCCTTCTGCGATTTCTTCTAAAACCCCTCTTCTTTTGCATCCCCTTTGCATCTATATGGTTTTGGGATTGACCTTAAACTCAGCCGCGGGCCCGTGAGCGTGAAAGTGCTTTTTACCACGAGGTCCCGGGTTCGAACCCCGGTCCGGCCAGAGCCACCTCTCGTCTTTTTTTCGAGCTTCTGGGCCGGGTGCGTAAAGGGTCTCTGGTGGTTTCACCTTTAACGAATTGCATGATTTCTGCCACTGTGGTGCTGAGTCCGAAGCCCAAACCGAGTATGGCGTAGTCCCCGAATACTTTATTTTTATTTTTATACACAGATCGCGATCCTCGTAGCAAAAACAGAAGATAATTGGGGATTGCGCCATACCAAGGGTTTGGCCTCGGCACCCCCAGAGGGGCGGAACAGGGAGTGGCAGGATCTAGCAACCCGATACCAGCTGGGAAAGCACAATGACCACAGAGAATGGCGCATCAGGCCACAATCAAAAGCACTTCCACCCACAGGCACTGCATCATCAACAACCGACCAGCCGGATGCAGGCAGCGAGGACAGAGCACTGCGTTGTTAAGCGGATGAATACTCTACACCTCGACTCAAGGCTCATGGATAGGCACTACTACTGTTGGTGGCCACCCTCTTTGTGATGCTCTTCTTGCCTCTGTCTCATATGTTGTTCGCTGTTATCTTTCGCAGTGGCGACGATGAAGTTCCTGCATGTTGTCGTTTCCTGGCAGGAGTATTACCCACTGGTGAACCTACATACATCTTTGCATGTCAAAGAAGACGCAGTGCATCAACGTAGATGTCGCATAGGGGTGGCCTGGGGTTGCCTGATGTGTTGACTGTTTTGACCCACAGATCCCACCCCTACAGCGGTCCCTTTCTCTTTTTAATCGAATTTCAGCATTGAAGCCATGGTGAAGCAATGGTGTAGCAATGGTAATGTTTTCACGTTATTTAGCCCTGCAGCCAGTTCGACAACGGTGTTGAATTTCGCTTCTCCCATGTGAGAAAAGAACGATTGCAAAAACTGCCTGAGTGACGTCAGTTGTCAGTGACAACTGAATATTCAGTGCCACCTGCAGCTAGCACTGGGATTTAATCTTTGTATCATCACTTTCAGGCAGAATAATCTTGTTGCTCAGTTCACACTGGCCAGTCCAATCATGGGTGTTTTGTCACGTGGCTGGCAGGCCTCGAGAGGCGCCGGAACACCGAACCGGTGCTTGTCAACTCGCTCGAAGAAAGAAGATGAAGTGAACACTGTCCACATCCTCGGAGTGCATGGCGCTGGGATGCGCCCAGCCGCGGCTGTAGCTGTAGCTCAGGGCTACACTGTCAGAGGAAGCGATGATGGGAAGCCTCATGGCACAGACACGCATCTTCAGGGACTCCAGATGCTGAACGGTAGGTTGAAGGTGTGCAATTTCCTCCGTCTTGTCACTTGGCAGCAGTCTGGTTCAGAAGAGATTGTTGGTGGCATGGCACACAAGCACCAACTGAGACTCGGCACACACTTTCTGCATCAATAGATAATAATACTGAATACTACCTTAATGTGAAGAATCTGGCGAGGTTTATCAGTAGTTCATGCAGGCCACGGACTTACCAGATGTCATTGTGGCTTCATCAGCAGTGGAGTACTCGCACCCAGACCTGGAATTTGCAAGGCAGCATAGCGTCCCCATTCTGTCCCGCCGGCAGTGGTTTCGTCAATCCTTGCAGAACTTTTCACAGGTGACGGTGGCTGGAACCCATGGCAAGACCACCACAACATCCATGATCACATACCTTCTGCAAGAGATGGGTCTCAAGTTTCCATTCTTGGTCGGAGGAGAGATGCCCCAGTTGCCATTGTCATCTGTCACTAGACGGATCTCGAATACACGGGAGTTGATGGTTGTTGAAGCTGATGAGTATGACCAGACCTTCTTGGGTTTGTCGCCCATGGTTTGTGTTCTCACAAACGTTGGGTATGATCATGTGGACCAGTTCCGGTACGGGTCGAATTTTTCTGCTATGCTCTTTTGATGCATTTCATCAGCAAAAGGGCAACAAAACAGCACCGAACCACTGCAGAAACTTGGATTAGAACTACTCAACACACGGGGCCTATGCACTTGCTGCATGTAACGCTATTCAGCAAGAACTCATGTGTTGTGAACTATGCAGCACACAGCAGGAGGTGGACGACTCCTTTGCATTATTTCTAGGCAGAATGCGGCTAGGAGGTGTGCTGCTGGCAAATGGCGACGATGAAGGCTGCAGGCGAGTCGTGAAGGAGGCTGGTGCGTCAGAGGACATTGTTGAATGGCAAGAGTTTGTGAACATGGGACCACGCGAGCAAGTTGGGTGCAAAGTTGCCGTATTCTATGGGTTCAACAGGGACAATGATATCACCCTGCACTCAACTGAAGCCAGTTGGGATCACCAGGACCCGAGCTGTCGTAACAGTGCATCATGGCACAGTGTTACACACATGATGTGGGCAGTACCCGAGATCAGGTCTGCATCAGTATGTATTTCTGGGCACAGGCAAGGATGGGTGCATTGTTTCATAGCTGTCACCACCTGCAATGTACTGCTTGAAACTTGTGCCTGCCAAGTTCAAATTTGCAAGATTGTTGCAGCCGTTTGTGCACTCCTGCAGTGAGCTGGATGCAGGCATGAACAAGCGTTTCAGGGACAAGATCAGGCATTTGCCAGTCACTTTGAGTACCACCTTCAGCTCTTGGGAGACCACAACGTGACAAACGCAGCTGCAGCAGTGCTGGCCTCAGCAGTTAGTGATGCAATGTTCAGAAACTCGTTCTCCACACCTTGCGAAGCCCTTTCTCTAGGTGCTCTTCTGCTTTGGGGTTAACGTCTTGGCACTGTATCCTCGGGAGACTGTTACAGGCCTGTAAGTGTGGACTATTTGTATGCGCGCTCGAAGTCACACCATGGCTGTACAGGATTGGCAGAGGTCTTTCAATCCTTGCAACAGGTAAGTCAGCACGCACACACTTTTACTGGACCTCATAGGCGCTTGGAATGCCTCAAACGCACAACAGTATACGTAGGGATGACTCAAAAGTCTATATCCCTGTACGATGACTACGCGCACCATCCAATTGAAGTCCTTGCGTCTCTAAGAGCACTTGAAAAGGCACACCCAGGTTCATCTTTCTGGATAGTTTGGGAACCCATCACACGCAGTCGGCTGGAACACTTTCTAGAAGACTTTGTAGAGGCTCTGACGAGCACAGGGCCAAATGCCAAGGTCATCGTGGGCCCAATGGATATCTCACGTGAAGAGGCTGACCCAGCCAAAGATGAACGGCTGTTGCTTGAACTGTTCAATCGCCTGAATTCAGAAATGGGCTCCTGCAGCGGCAGTGCACTCGTGGACACTTCATGGTCTGGCGTGAACGAGCATCTGCTGTCGCTCTTGGCAGAAGAAATGGGATGTAGTCATGAATCCAGCACTGTTGTTGTCTTCATGGGAGCAGCAAAAGTCACTCATGCTGCACATGCGTTCGCTAAATCCAAAGAACTTGGTGGAACGCAGACGTGAATCCTGAGGACATGGGGCAAGTCTCACAGACCCTGGCTCAAATTCATAGAACTTTGGTGGTTTTAGGAGACTGCACCGAAGTGTTACATGAAGATTGTTGCTGATGAAAGGCACGTGATGCATCGGACACTCTCTGCTGGGATGCAGGACCTGTCTTGGAATGCGATCAACTCACAGGATTCGCACTGTACGGTGAAATGGATACCCCTATATGCATAACCCCAGCACGCATGTAACTGTGTATGAAAATATGTCAGTGCAGATGTTCATGGATGTTTGCATGTCCCATTGGGCTCTACTCTTGTCATAACGTGGATGTACTGTATGTGTGGACAGGACATGCGTCGCTGTGTTTACACCTTCCACTAATCCAAGATATACGACTCAAGAGCTTTGGCTACTCCATTCATATCATTCGAATCCGTGACCTTGTCAGCAATATCTATAACTGGCTGCTTGGCATTGGCCATTGCCACAGAGAACCCAGAATTTAGTAGCATCTGGTAGTCGTTCATGCCATCACCGATCGCCAGAACATTGCCAGGCCCCAACCCCACTCGCTTTAGATACTTGCTGATTCCTGTCCATTTATTCACACCTTTGGGCACCACTTCGAGCATGCAGTCAACTGCTTGCGTGCTCTCTGCACCCGTCCCCTTCAAGCTGGCCTCGAGATCCGGCATGACCTTGCCTGAGATCTCCTCAGGGCTTGACATAAAAAGCAGCTTCTTCACCGCAGGCCCTGCCAGAATCTCATCGAGTGATACAACCTGCATCAGACTATCATGCCATACCACCACAGATGTCTTAGAATAATGTCTTATCACCACACATGATTGGCAACTGGGAACAGACCATTCAATGACTCAAGGTCTTCCGATGGGTTGGGACACAGCAGTAGCATCCACATACTGTAGGTCTTCCAAGGGGTGCTATCTCACCTGGGAAAGAGGCTCGTAATATATAGTGTGCAGCTCCTCCAGATATGGAGACATGCACGTTGTGACACAGTAATCTCCAAGGAATGCACACAACGCAACATCCTCAGCCTCAGAGTACTGAAAACAACGCTCCACAACTGACCAAGGCAGCGAGGAGCCTTCCAGAGGCTCTCCATCGGGCCCGTACGTTGCCAGACCCTGGAGAAACACCCCCGGGCCAGAACTGCGCACCAAGCCATTGGGGCCTGCACCACAGCGGAGGTCTCAGGAATTACATGCAGTGACGCACACAAAAAGACAGTTCTGAACCCGTGAAACCCAAGGCTACTCGACATACATCAGCAGTAGATATGTCAAGTGAGCGGAGCTGCAACTCTAAAACGTCTGCAGGGAGCCTAATCTGATTGTCATGACTTTGTTCAAACCACAGAGCATGCTGTGCATCATTGTACGATACATCACAGAGGTTTGTACCTGACAAGCCAGCTTTTTCGCACGCTGCGATGGCAGCAGGTCGTGCTTTCCCAGTCGCAAGCATCACAGTGACGTGCGGCAGGCCAATACAGCGCCGCACTGCCTGTACAGTCTCTTTGGAGAATTCTGACTCACTGTTGAGTAACGTTCCATCCATGTCCAGACACACAATCTGAAGCTGTTCACGCGACCACCCGATGCCATCAGGGGAGGGAGTGGATGAGCCACTGGCGGGGGGCCGGGAGTTCACCGCATCTATCAGACCTCTACCCTCCCAGCCATGCTGCTCCATCAGCGCGGCTTCCTGATCTGCCATCACCTTAGCTGCTTCAGGGCCCAGCTCATGATCAAAGCCCAGCAGATGCAGTAGCCCATGCACCAGCAACACTCGCACTTCATCATACATGGAATAATCTGCCCCGTAAATGTGCTGCCGCTCCACAGCTTGCCTATGTGCAGTCTCTAAGGAGATGATGATGTCACCCAGAGTGACCACAGGAAGGTCCTGCACACTCTCAGACTTGGTGGTTTCGATGCACTCAGGCAGATGCCGCTCAAGTACTAAAACGGGTGGGAACACACCGCAGTGAATTCGTCCCGAGGAATCTCAAAGGATAGGACGTCCGTGGGGCGATTCTGGCCACGCCACTCGTTGTTTACTGCTGCCATGTACTCATCATCACACAGCACAATAGAGAGTTCATGCGGCTCTGCACAAGCAAAGCTATGTGCTGTCTTCGTCAACGACCAGAACTTCGAGAGATACATTCATTAGCGTGTGTGTGCAGTTCTGAAGGAGAAGGCGCACTGTGTGACATGCTTTGTATCTCATCTACAGGTTTGCAGCACTTCAGAGCGGACAGTACAAGCTTCTGAGCATCCCGCTCTATCCTTGCCGCAACTCCTTCAAAATCCGATTGCCTGAACGTCACAACCAGAAATTGCCGGTGCATCCGCCAGTGCAAGACGTTTGCGAGACAAAGGTGGCCTATACTGTTGGAAGCACAAACGTTTCCGACAGTGGCCACTGAAAGGCAGGCTATGCTGTACGGAATACGCAACACAGCTACGAAACTTTTCAGTTTTCACTTACTTCACTTGCTTCGCTGTTGCCTCCACCATCACAAGGACATCGACCGGGGTTGAGGAGCCTCCACTCGTCGTTAGGGCACACTGCGCACTGCATTCTCGCGCAAGCTTGAGTTCATCAGTTTTTGAACGCTTCCAGACAGAAAATTTCTTTCTGACGTGTGGTGGTAGCCTCCATGCAGGTTGTATCGGTCTGTCCTTGCCGCCCACTCGCGAGTGCACTCGTACGAGATTCCCAATCAAACTACAACCCCGAGCCATACCTACTTCAACCCAACTCAGGTACATAGGCGTGTAAACATCATGTCGTGACAAGGAAGGTCTTGAGACGGTGTTCAAGATGCCGTCCTATTTGTATCATTCAGAGCGCGAACAATACACATATCTCTATTGTCACCAAGCACATCTCTAGCCAGCCCAAAAATGAACTAAAGCTGCATGAAGCTGTGATCATGTGGCTGCGATCGGTGCCTCTAAAAGGAGGTGCGCAATCAGTAGGAATGAAGAGTCTCGTTTTTCTTTTCTTGTGCCAATGAATACGTCAATATTACACTTCGAAGTACTTCTGCCCTGTCACTTCTAGCATGCAATCATGTTTACAAACCCAGAGCGATCCGCCACTTTCACACATCAATAGTTGAATCAGAGTGTACAGTGCATGATTCGACTGTTGCTGCGACTAAAGAATTTCTGCTCGCAAGGACAACTTCAGTCATCGATGATACCTCCTCTCCCGTGCCATAGCTGCCTTACTGAATTTGATGATTATGACAGAACGCTTGAACGGTTCCGTCTGCTGCAGTTTCCAAGCAGCATCAACGCTGCATGCATGCAGAACACTGTCAGCCATAATTCAGGGCAAGGCAACGCCATGAAAGCAAAGCAATTGCATTGTCAATAAAAATTGCCCCTACACGATTTAACACCTGCTATTTTACAGCAGAAACAATGCAGGCAGAACGCATCAGAGTAAGCACCGTACTCGGCTGGAAAGCCACTACTAACCAGGTAGCCCTTCACAATACCAGCCACGAAGTACCCCGGAGTATCCAGAGGAGATGCTGACTGCTGTGATTTGATAGGCTCGGACATGTACTTGGCGAACTTGGGAACGTCATCGATGAGGTAGAATGTGCCATCATTCTACAAGCACAAACTTTTTGCGTACTAGCAGTTTGCGAACGGTGGACAGCATATGGCAGAGTTGAAAAAGGGTAGCATACGTCATCGTCTCTCTGTAGTGAATCTGGCTGCTTATTGAATAGGTACGGCCACAGCATGCCACTAACTTGCTTCACAATCTCCAGGACTGTCACTGCTCTCGTGTGCATGTGAGCCCTGTCACGCCTGCTCAGAATTGTTGGTTGCACGAGGTAATCATGCAAATAACATGAGGCGTCAGTCATACTTATCCCAGCGTGAAGGGACCCACCTGAAACTGACAATCTCTACCGCTCTACGCCCAACCTCAAACCCAGCATTCATAAGTCTACTGACAACTTCCTCGTGTGAGGAGCTGCGCGCAACTGTGTATTGCATCAGTTCAGACAACATGTATGCCATAGCACTGAGACTACACACTGCCACCTGCATTCAGAAGTGTAATAATGAAGCCTGCATCGCCAAATGTGCTCCTTTTAGCCGCTAGGAGCGCACATCTTTGTCCTGTTTATGACTTTGACGGTTCATGTTCGATGGATCTGCACGTGTTTCTACAGGCGTTGCAGCCTAACTAACAGGTATACATCATGCTGCACAGGGGACCGTCAACGCGAAATAGGACAGCTTGTTTGGTGCACGTTGTCAAACCGCTGCATCTGTACACTGTACTTGCAGGACGGCTTCTTGGCTCTACATGTACTTTTCAGCAACCATGCATCGCGAACAGATATATACTTTCGTTTTGTTTTTGTGTCACGCCTGTGCGGCTGTTTTATCGATTGTGGCTGTGACGGTGCGGTTGTCCCTAACGACACTCGAAATCGATCGATCAGACGACCACCCAGGGAAGCTCTTTCTACATCAACGCGGCGAGACCAACAATGTATTGAGAGCTTACAACAGCTGTTCACCGAGAATTCCTCGCTTGTATGTTGATGGTGTGTGTGTTCTCGGACTCCCCACTGCGAAAACTCCATCATCTTATTGCCTTGCGGCCCAAATAGAACAGCATGAGGCACAGAGCCAGCTTTCTATGGAACAATTCCCAGGCTCTGTCCCAACACTACTGTCCATGGCTGGCCCAGTTTGTATTTGAGAGCCTCCCTAACGTGTCTTCGTGGACGCAGAAGCGTGGTACAAAAGCATCAAGACGTAAGCAAGAAGTCATCATGCTTACGGTATGCCTCATTCCAGCATTATGACGCTCATCAGCCTCGTTTAGCACACACGGAGGCAGATAGCAGCAGCAATGCGACCTATAAACTCAACGTCGCTATTGCGTGCAGGACTTTCCAGAGATGGGTTTACGCAAGCATCAGATTGCACAAGTGTCTCCTGGGGCGGCACGAAATCACCTTGTACCGAGTAAAGCAGCTGTATACGCCCATTACTTGAATCGGGATGTGTACAAGTCCGAGATAGAGGCCGCTTTGACAGCAGATAGCGCAGAACCTGAAGGACAGCAAGCCATAAAGGCTAGACTTCAACAAACAAGGCTATTGAAGCGATTGAAGACCCTTAAAGTGGTACGCTGCGAAGCCTTATGTTGCTGTTGATACGACTGCTTCGGGTGTTGCGTA
This sequence comes from Ulvella scutata, assembly GCA_032359135.1. NCBI lineage: Eukaryota > Viridiplantae > Chlorophyta > Ulvophyceae > Ulvales > Ulvellaceae > Ulvella > Ulvella scutata. The sequence goes on from JAUMHD010028566.1 coordinate 16,131, forward strand.
TCTTTGCAGGGGTGCCTAGCTTTTCCAGATGGTTAGCCTGATAGCTTATTTTTGTTCCTTTTTTCATGCGTACATGTGAACATGTGGAGTTTCAGTGGTCATATGGTTGTGCCTGTGCGCCACATGGTACCTGGCACAAAGCAGTGTGTTTTGTGTACATCTGACTTTCGCAGTCGCACGCCCTTCATGCCTGGAAACGCACAGGTGCATATTCTACAATAGGGCACCCCGTTTAAGAACAATGCATTGCTTGGCGTGTTCTGTCATGAAGACCGGTTTGTTCCCTGACGTGATTGCGACAATTAGAGAGATGAAAGATTATATTGTGAGCCTCCCTGAGTACTTCCGGCTGTGTCTTCATGCTCTCTCGTTTCTCTGGAAGTGGCCAGTTCTACTTCTTGGAGATCTGTGGTCTTTTTTTCCACCAGACTTTCTCAGTGCAGGTGGCAGATATCAAGAGTGATAACAACGTGTTCTTAGAGACCTTTGGTGTTAGTGAAATTGCCAAGAGTATCCTGGACATAACAAACATCGTAGTTCAACCAGCTCTCATCTGCTTGGCGAGCCCATATGACCAACCCGGCACCTACGCGCTGCCCCTAGCTCTGCTTGACGAGAATGGCCAGCAGGTAAGCGTGACAGTGCAGCTCACGCCGAGACAGGTTAGCATACAAGAACTTAGCCGTATACGGCCAGGGGGAGAAGATGCATCAGATTCTACTTCTCCATCATGAAACCAGTTCAGTCTCGACTTCGAAGTGTCTCCGCTTCTACAAAGTGTTTCGGATTGCCAACAGTACATGATGCATGGCTTCAGAGTCGTGAGCGTGCAGGCAGGCAGACTTGGGGGGTGTTGTGACGTGAAGTGTTAGATCCTGCAGAGTCAAGTGGCTATGCATCTCACCTACCTTTTGCATTGATACCAGCTTCCTTGCCTTACGTTGATGAGTCCCATATACTGAGTCCCATATACGGGGCTACACTACATTCTGCTGGTCGACTGTAATGATCTATGTCATATAGGGTCAAAACAGTGGCCTTCGTAGTGGCATAGGCGCAGGAACCCACAGTTGCGCAGTCCAAAGTTGGGTGTATCCGAGTCCTAGACATTTCTTCAATTTAGTGCTACATTGAGCAGTTAGTCTATGGGGTCTTGTAAATCAACTAGTGTACAGTCTTAACATGCTAGGGGTGAGAATCGCCCCCTGTGCCCCAACAGTCAGACATCTCTCTCGGTGAGCCACATGCCTACAGCAGGTGAGTCAGAAGCCTGCCTACAACAGCCCACAGCCCCGGAGTTGCACAATGCAACCATGATTATCTGAAGCTGCACACTAGTACACGCCTACAGGCGGCAGCTGTTGTGCACGAAGTGGAGCTGCTACTTGACAACGGCCGCTGGAACAACTCCTCTCTCATCTACTTGGTACACTCGAAAATGGATGGAGGCAGACGCTTAGCCTGTGCCACCTGGTAGCAGCCTTCTCCGACAGCTGCACTGCGGCACCATGTGCACATTGAGTCCGCATTACATGTGGACTCATCCGAATATGCACAGGATCCGTTGGCGGGCGTGGGTGTGACCAGTGATGCAATTCGCTTGTCATAACATATCCAACCATCTGCAATCATTTTTGTCGTGTTAATCTGGTAGATGTCGTGACTTGTGTGCTTTTTGCCGAACACAAGCTTGGCAATTGTAGAGCCTGAGCCTGATGCACAACGCCGCTGAGCGCATGCAGGCTGCGACAGACGATGAGCAGAAAGAGCTACACAGGTTACAGTGGGAGCTGGGCGTGATCGCGTTCATGCTACAGAACAGCTCACCTGCAGTCTCTAGGTGCTTGGCAGAAGCCTTGGTTTCACAAATCGTCCTGCCTGCAGAACCTTCTGCGGCATCCGGATTTACACAGTAGGTACAAAATCCTCCCAGGATGTTGCCACATACGAATTCTTCTGTGTTGAAGGCTCGGCACAAGCTGAACTGTTGTGCACGTTGCGGCTGCAACATGTCCTCAGGGGCAGCATGCACCCAACATACACAGCCAAAAGCGATCAGTAAACACGTGCAAAGGGAAAACATCGCGTTGTTGGGACGCATTACTTCAAGAACAGCGCTGTGGAGCAATACTGCGGCGGCGGATTCTCTTGTCGGTATGCAAATCTATTCTTTCTCGCCCCAGAAACGCAATTAGTGGAGGCTACCAGTAGTGCTCACACTGTTGAACAGAAAGCGATACTATGATTCGTATACCGCACGTTTTATTGGTGGGTGCCAGATGGAGGTGCGTGCATGGCCGGTTCACGAGTTCACACATGCGGATTCAGAAATGCAGCTGTCGAGGCCTGCCCAGCCTTGGGCAATGGAAGTTGGCGCATCGCTCGTAAGAAATACCCCTGCTGTGACTGTTTCAGCTGAAGCACATTCGCCCGTCATCAGTGACGGGCGTACATGCAGTGCACAGCACGTTTTAGTACATATAGCGCGTGCACCAACATCACTCACACTCCCCAAGTTGAGTGTCACCCTTCTGACAAGCATGATGTTTCCACGTATGCATTCCTTTTTCAGTTCTTTGGCTCTGCTTGCGTTCTTTGCTGCTGCCTGTCTCGTCCTCGCGCTGTTAGGCGCTCATTTTCCTTGGGTATCCCAACAAGAGCATGTCAGTGCTTTGTATCATGTTGATTCCGTGCTTCCTAGTAAACCCGCGAATGCCCTGTCCCATGAGCTGGATGCAGGGTCAGCGGTACACATTGCCACATGCACGAGGTGCGCCGCTCCTCTTTGACTTCCATCAACTATTTCTTTGATCTGGAGCTTGAATGTGCCAGATAATGTTGCGCTCACATGGACCAAGAACTGTTGTTAGCAGTGTTCACTTCTGCTGCCTTCCACACCTCAGGCACAACCGCTGGATGTCTAGAACGCCTGGCCTGATGTGAAGGTGGATACACGACAACAAGCACGTCTTGGCGGACAGGACCCTTCTTAATGTTACAATGCCAGGTACCCACAACAGTGCTGCTTTCCGGCTCACAAATCACATCATGCCAGGGTCTCTGCCATGGCCATGGATCAAGCTCCTAGACATAATTGCTAAAGCTGGGATGGGATACATTGTCAGCTGGTCCAAGTCTCAGACAGCAGACCTTGCCTCTCAGTTGCAACAGGGAGTCAGATTCTTCGAGTTCCAAGCTGGTGTGCAGTCTCAGCTTCATCTTCGTTCTTTTAGTGTCAATACTCTGCTACACCATCACTGTTGCAAGTCGAATGGGGTTGCATTCTTACTTTGCTTAGAGCAATCTTCCATACAGCTCTCTGATTCCCACAGAACTTCCATGTTGAGGATGCAGGTTGGAATGGGACTCATTGGGTGGCATGTCACACTGCTGAAGGTCCTGAGATGATTGAGCTGTTTCAAGCCATCGATCAATTCCTGAGCAGTACCACGCACGAGATAGTCATTGCGCAACTGACCCACATTTACAATGCGGATGCGGAGCAGCTTCAGGACCTTGGGGACATGATGCGTACCACTTTGGGGCACCACATGGCACCATGCTGCAGGTAAATAGCACACTTCATGCCGAGGCTGAGAATAACACAACCTGCCTGGGTTAACTTTTCTTTGGTTGACACCTGGAGGAATAACATTCCCCTCCGCATATTTGAATAGCCTGTCAGTGGGTTCTGTTCAGTTTGCATACTGCTAGGGATGGAGGTTTTCCGTTCCTTTGCATCTGAGATATTGCCTGTATGCTCTGTGCAGCTTGGATCGCCCATTGAAAGACATATGGGAGGATGGCAGGCGGCTGGTGCTTGTTTCCAGTGTGCCATGTGAGATCTCTGATGCTATTGGACACAGACAAGGCAGCACTGCTGGCTGCCCGTGGTGGCCTGCAGGCTCCCTCACCAGCAAGCACCTTGACACTGACATGGTCGCAGCCATGTGGTTCTACAATAAAGCCCTTGTGGACACTTACAGAGTCAACAGCAGCAGCCTCTTCAAGTGCGCACCTACTGACACTCTGTCACATGCCTGCCAAGACACTGAGTGGTTTCATATCTGAGAAGAAAGGTGTCACAGCCTTATACAGAACCACATTCACCTGAGCGACACAGCATCACCATCACTGCAGTCTTCTCCAGCATTCTTGCCAAGATTGCGATAGGCATGACGGGATGCAATGTTCCCTCATGCCACACCTGATCAGACTGCTACAATCAGGAAAAATGGACCCCCGGTGTCTCTGCTATTCTGTACGTTGAGGTGGGGCTCATGTGTGGTGCATCCCGACCTTGCACACGACCGTGAATATGTTGGATACCTCCGCCAGCTGGACAAGGCTGATGTGGCCCTCACGTCGGCTGCAAGCTTCTCGTGTGTGCAGGATGAGCTGGACACTGACGCCCCAACTCACGACCTTGGTCCATGGGCTAGTGAGCTACCCTTCAACGTTGCTGCAGCTGGCTGACTCAGCAAACCGGCTCCTGCAAGATTTCTTCGATGCCCAACTGGCAGAAGGGCGCACAGAGTTTCCACAGATTCTTGTTACTGACCATTTCCAGAGCGCTTACTTGGTGCCCATGATCACCAGGATAAACCGGATTTCACCTTGCTTGGGTGCAGATATACGCTGACACGACTTACGAGAGTGGCTGCTGCTCACGGCATGTAGATGTGTCTGACGCCCCTGTGGCCACAGCATGCATATGTCTACATAAATGAGAGCTCGTCAATTTCATGACGGCTGGCGTGCTTCAGAACACAGTATGGGTGTGCGGGTCGTTGGCACATGCGGATGCAGGATGCGCAGCGCCCTGGATGCGACTGCGTGCGCACCAGCTCCAATGCCGATGCGTGATCGTAAGACTGAAATTTCATGGGACCCGTCAACTTCACGGGGGGGTTGGGAGTTTGATGAAAGGACGCACGCATGAGCATTGTGCAGTGCTTGCGAGCAGCGGTTGATGGCGTGGCAGGTGGGTTCATGGTGAGTTGGGACCTGGCAATTTTAGCAGTTTTTACTCAGCCATCCAGGATATAGCACAATAGTAAATGAGCCGAGCTAGATAGAATTGAAGTCAGGGTTGATGTATGACAGAGGGTGTTATTGATCAGAGAAACGTCAAACGGCAAGACCACATTAAGATTTGAGACCTAAGGAGAGTGTAGGCCCTCTGGCAGGCAGGAACATGCCATGCAGGGCCCTGAGTGCAGCATATCTTTGAGCCTGTACATTGTCAGCTTGCGTGATGGGTGTCGGCGACTGAAACATATCCACCACAGCTGCCGCAAGTGGCGCAGCTGACGATTCCATCACGTACAGCTCCCATGCCAATCGTTGCAGCTCCAGCAGCATAGCGATCCACACTTTTGCGTCCAAATCTTGCTGAAAGATCACCCCCACTGCTCCAGATGCCGACGGTTGTGCCTCACACTCAGGCTCGGCCTCACAGTATGCAATCATCCTCCACACATCATCAGGAACCCAACTCATACCTACACACGCAAACGTGTATGTCTCATGAGCCACACATGCATGAGATCCGAAGGTTCTAGAATGGCCTAGGTGCCTCTAGACCTCTCAGGATTCACATTGCTGTGTCCTCCGCAGCAGCGTGTGCACTTGCTAAACTATATAAGCAGTGCGCAGCGTTGAGTCTGCGGGTGTTGGCGTTATTGTTATGTGGATATGCGGGGACAAAGAAGAAAACAAACACCGTTGCAGCTGAGTCTGTGTCGAAGTTCCTAGGGATTGGAGCAAGAAAGAAGGGCAGAGGTGAGAAATAATTGTATTGAAGTTGCATTGAAAAGCTTGAGATTCGGTGGAAAATGTTGTATTCTGAAGGGAACTGGTATTGAAAATATTCTGCGTGTCAAATAGTTGTATAGTGCATGTTAAGTTGCATCGTAGCTAGATCCGATGTGGCATGTCAGATGTGTTCCCTACCGCCGAGGGCTATTCTGGCTCAATCTTTGTGATAGTTCATGACATATGTATCAATGTTGTGCAGCCCACGTATGTCCATGAGATGGTGTACGCTATTCACGAGAAGTGGTGCTAGGCGCCTGCCGAGAGTTGTGTGGAGTGGAACACTGCTGGGTGTGAATGCACACCTGGCAGAGCATGGCTGCTGATAGGCCACGCATCGTCACCGCTCCCCGACTCTGCCATATGTTGCCACGCATACCCTATCTGGTGCAGCACCGCACAACGCCCTGTGACCCTGTCATGCATGTCATCCTCCAGTCTCTGCTGGCTGCCTACATCAGGAATTCCATCCACTACATTGTTATCCGCACACAATCTTCCTTCTGAGGCTCTCTCACCCGCAAAGTCCACAGAGTGTTGCCCGAGCTTATCGGCTGCCCCCTTGCGCCACCTGCAGCCACTACCAACAGTCGAACCTGCCCGTTTACGAAGCTGCAAGCGCAGAAGAAAGAAGCATAGGCCTCACCCAAGATCAATCAGATGCTTCCGAGCTGCAAAAAGCTCTGACAGGGCGTTTGCCGCCGCATCTAGCGCCAAGCAGTCAGCGCCCGCCACGTATGCCTCCTCCAATTCCTGTGCACCCTTGCGCACGCAGCATGCTATCTCGATGGCACACAGTAAGGCATTGCGTGTGCTGCCGCAGCAAAACGTAGCTGGTGAGGCTTCACACTGTGCATCAGCTGCCATGCAGGGTTCTCTGCGCTCACACCAGTTGCTGCAGAAGAGTTTGGCCGCTGCTTCAATGGCCTGCTGCTGCTTTCGAAACACCTGTGACCTCATTGGAAACATGTCACATGACTCCTGCACCTGCCAGAACTGTCCAGCACTCTTCAGACCCTCAAAGTACTGAGCAATGGCCGCGCGCAACTGCTGAATGCGATGCGTGGCTTGCGGCTCCCCTGCAAGCTGTGGACTGACTGCTGACTGTGATATCATTGGTACATGCTGAATGCCACACAATTCTGCGTCCACCAGTGGCTGGGCGTCCCGCTCAGCATTCGACCTAGCGCCACTCCTGCGTTGTTCTACAGAGCGTTCACCTTTCACGTTGCTGGCTGCTGAACCCCGCCTACATACGCATATCGCGTGACTCTTCATACCTCTGATGTGCAGTGATACTGGAAGGAAGGACAAGGCTGAAGCTTGCACGGGGAGTGCCTCACCCTCGTGTCTTGATAGTCCTTGCTTCAACCTTTACTCCAGATTCTGATGGTGCAGAGATGTGTACTCTCTGGAGCGCATCAGAGAGTGCTCCAGACTCTGTTGCCTGCAATGGTCAAAAGAAAATTAGCAGACAGTGTCTGTGACACTGCCACGACGAAAGGTTTAACTCTCCATCTGGCAGCATAGCAACCGCAAGAGCTCACCTGTGGCCTGGCAAAGCTGCCAGTCACTTTTTCCAGTGCTGCATTTGCGTTGGAAACTGCACAGATGTTCTTCTCGAGATGGATACATCTCTCTTCTAGCAGAGACACATGGTGCTGCAGCAACACGCTTAATTGGTCCATAACAAGACAAGCCCAAGGCCGGCAAGTGAGAAAGGAATAGTGATACAATTAGTTGATGACGCTTTCGCATCAATCAGCGGCGATGCTTCTTTGCGTAGGCATACGAGGACAGTGCCGGAACACCAAAGGACCAAGGATGGGGTTTACTTGTATCCGGCGTGAAAGCTTCGGCAACTGCAGTGCTTCGTCACCTTGCTCTTTATGCAGCATTCATATTCTGTGACTCTGCGAGGGCTAATTTAGGCCCGAAATCAATGTCCGTGATCGTCATTGCATGTGTGTACAGGCATGCGAACCTCACCAGGTCCAAAGCCCGTACACGGATGTATCTGTTAAAAACAGCTGCTTAGGTGTGATCGCAGCGATGCCTGCTACGGTGCTATCATCAGACACAGATCAGATCCCAATGTGAAGTAGGTCCAATGTTTGGGGCCAAGAGCTCATCCAGGAGGCCTCGTCCTGGCCTTATGAGCACGTCGAGGACAGATGAAATACAACTGAAAACCTTCCTTGTGATTCTCTCTGGCTGTTCTCTGGTGGGACTGTTCGCTCTCGTCGTTATACGCTCGCAGCTTCTGGTGCGACTTGTTGCAGCTCAGCGGATACGTGCTTCAGATATTCCCCGCTGGCACACTTTGCATTCAGGACATAGTTTCAATGTTTCATTGTGTGTTGGGATACTCGTTCTGCTGCTTAATTGTCAGTACTGGCATGTATGCACATGTGAGCCATTGCAGGCTGCTACATCGTCGCTGGGAGACGACCTGAACGTACAAAGAAGGCTGGTTACGGATCTCAGGAAACGATTGAGTGATGTCACCAGTCAGCTGAACAGTGAACGAACGCGTTCAGCGGACTTGACCGTGCAAAAGGATGAGGAGCACGCGGAAGCAGCCCACAAGATAGAAGTGCTCCATGAGCAAATAGAGCACACCAAACGTTACCTTGATGCGTGCAAAGATGATCACGCAGACGCACGGGGTACAAGCGAACAAATGCAGCTGGTATGCGTCAGCTTTCACATCCCGTTTCCCGCTCTGTCATCGCTCCTCAGGAGCACAAAGCGACGTTACAGCGCATAACGTTGCTTTTTTACTGCTGCAGGAGCTCAGAATGGAAGTTGAGGAGTGCAGAGCAGATGTTGCGGACCTCCAGAAGGATCTAGCCACAGTCCAGGTGCGTGGGGCCTAGCTCTTCTCCATGCACACTACAGCGCACCTCGTGAACTTGTGCATTTGTAGCAAGTTGCAACACAGTTTGGCGACTGGTTAGATCCCTGCACACTGCTCATCTGAACCCTCCATTGTGATCCAGATCAGCCTGAAGCAACAGCAGACCCAGAAGCTGGAATGGAAGGAATCCTATGATGCCGAGTTCCAGAGCCACGCCGTGACACAACGCGCGCTAGCGGATAAAACAATGGAGCTGAGGGAGTGCACGATTGCCAGCCATGAAGCCAGAGCGATGCAGCATGGCCACCCACCAGCCCCTGTGGACACAGGTGCCGCCGCTGGAGGTGTTGGGGGTGAAACAGCTGGACCGCCCGGCGAGACACAGCAGCCGAAGCGGCAAGTGATCATGGGCTCGGGGCCCCAGGTCCCCCAGCAGCCGCAGGGCGCAGTGTCCGATGACCCCCCCCGTGTGCACCGCCTGCAGCAGGCTCATGTTGATCTAGACGATGATCCGATGGACCAGGCCCACTACCATATGGACCCGGTGTGGCCCCTGCTTGCCACTCTGCCCCCTTCTCCACCCTTGTAGACACTCTTCATGGCGGTGCCCTGACACGAAACCATCTGGGCTGCACTCAAGGTTACTCAGCCTCATGCCTGGCACAGCCGCTTCGTATGCAGAGCAGCACGCCTGTGCGCCCCCAGTACGACGGGCACCCCAGCCACCTACAGCTGTACATGTCTGCAATCACCTGACACTTCGGAATGCATCACAAAAGAACATGGGCTGCCGTGCAACCGAGGCCAGCAGCGCAGGCCCCTTCCCCCTCTGCCGGGGTCCCCCTCGGCTTCAACTTCCGCGCACATCTTGAGTTCGTGTACAAGTTGCGCACAGCAGCCACAAACAGCCCTGCACATGCTCAGCTGCTCTGCAGAACAGCCACCCACTCTGTGGTGGCCGTGCATGACTCACACAGCATGCTGCACCAGCATCCCGACAGCGCGGCCTCTGGGCAACTCCCCCCCCCCCCCCCACACAGATGAGCAGCACAGAGAATGGCAGAGTGATGGAGGGCTGCGGTGCAGGCGGACCTCAAGCACCTGCAGGAGGTGCACACACATGACATGGGTAGCCAAGGCCGGCGGCATGTAGGCAGCGACCACTACGAGCACCAGTACTTCTCGGACTACGAGCTCATGCACCTGCACTACCATCAGATGCATGGGGCGGGCCATGGTCACGACGAGTCGCATGCGGCGCTGTATGAGGAGATGGAGGTGGCCGCACGCGCACACACACAGCCAGAGCTTTCGGAGCCTGAGGGAGACGCGGTGGGCGCTCACCATGGGGAGGCTGGGGAGCTACCGCCTGAACCAACAGAGTCGCTGCGCATACACAGAATGCGGACCCGCACACCCCCTGCTGCAGAAGTCGACCCTGCACAGGAGCAGGAAACTTTATCATGACCTTCACCTGGGCAGCGCCTTTCAGCAGTTTTTGTTTGGAGGCGTTTGGAGGCCATGGGGGGCGTGCTGGGCCGGCCGCATGTGTGCTGCTGGTGCCCAGTCTAGAGATTCCTGACAATTGTGTGTGACTATGTTGGTTGTAGTTGAAAGTTTGTCTTGAGTGGAAGGTTCGCTATGGTGAGCATCTGCTCCTGGCGCCCCTGTTCAGCCTTAGTGTATGTCGAGCCAGAGTACTGCAGCAGTTTTAATGAAGGGGTGCCGTGTGGCTCTGTGTGGCGGCGCTGCTCGGCGGCCTGCGCTGCGTGAGAAGCTGGTGCTGCATTCCTGCACCGCACCCACATAGACCGCCTCTGGCAGTACCACACTGAACGCGTGTGCTGAGAGTCACAGTCATCCTGGACCTGTGCAGATGTACATGTATGCACACACAGCACCATCGAAAATCCAGAAGCGCTGGAACTCTAGCTGAAGCATGCTGCCAAAGGAAGAAAAAGTATGTTTTCTGCAATCTTGTGTAACTTGGCTGGTCCCATCGGGTCTGGCCTGAAAACGGCTGCAGGTGGTGTGCGCGCAGATGGGACTGTATCTCCGCTTCTGCTGCGTGGGAGGGGTGATCGCCACAGCTGACGTGCCATAGTCCAGCCCATGTGTTCAACGGAGGCTGTTGTAAGTGCATGCACATCCCACAATGCATGTCGCCGTTGTCACACATGCATGAGGCTGCTACCCATGAGATGACTGAATTGCTATGCAATTCTGCGTCTCAGCCTTCTCTACATGCCCGCCTGGGGGTCGGCTCTAGCCTCACTGGCGAGCCTTGCCCGCCAGTTCAGTGGGCGGCCTTCAGCTGGCCTGTCGTCGAGGTGTTCACGTATATATTTCCATGGCGAGGTTGCCAGTAGAAGAGCTGAAGGGTGGTTTAAATTGAACAACGCCGTGGTTGTTAGGGGATGGTTGCTATGTTGATGTATGTTTGGCTTGAGAGATAGGTGCTGGTTTGAGAAACTGTGTTACTGAATCGGGGTTCTGCAACATTTGCAGACCTGTTGGATCGTTTCTGGACTGGACAGTGAGTACAGCGACAGTTGGAAGTACTTGTTGTTGACGCTACATTCTGCTAGAGCCTGCCGAACCTTTCTGGTACGGCGCTTGTAAGAGAGTTTGACAGACAGAGCCTAGGGCCTCTCCTACTGAGGATGTACGTCAACTGTGTCTTGGTGCACGCCACACATGCATGCCGGCATCTACCTGTACATACCTAGGTATGCCTACTATTGGCCATTACAGCTCATCCCCATCATTCTGAAACAGACAGGGCCACTATCTGGGCGCCACAGAAGTCATGTCAACCTTTTCCAACTGTTCGTCCAGATCCGAGTATATCTCCTGCAGCTTCTGCAGCGTGTCTTCAGGGGCCGCCCACATGCCTCTGCCCGCCGCCTCCAGCATGCGTGCGACCATGTTCCGGAAGGCTTCAGGGTTGTTGCCGCGCAGCGTGGCGGCCATGTCGTCGTCCAGCACATACATCTCCGCGCTCTGCGTCCATGTCCAGTCCTCCTGAAACACGGTGGCGCCCCATCCAAGCATGGCTGTCATGCGTTGGCTGATCTCGAATGCGCCGCCACTACCCTGCACACCACTGGCCAGTCTGCACCTGGGAGTGTTGGCCCGTGATCTGCTCACGTGCGTGGCTCGGCCGGTGCCAAGGAAGTCAACAGTTGGCCGCATCAGCCGCGTTGCAGTGGCCTCAACCACACATGCGCCTGCATGCATGTGTTGGCCCGGCAGGGCGGTGGGGGGGAGGGAGGGGGGAAGAGAAGTCATCGAACTTGGATGCACACATCACAGGAGGGGCATGGGGGTACCTGTGCTGCCATCGCTGCGGCCCATTTGGGGTTGAGAAGCTTGCTTCTGTACTCGATGCGCAGCAAGTTGTCAAGCTCCATCGGCTTGGGGTCACCTGCGAAGGCCTCCACCACGCTGCACCCCACGCCACCGCTGCGGCCCTCGTCCAGCCGCGCAGCCTCCGCCGCAGCGATCAGCGCGCCTGTGTTGGCGTAGTACTCTTGGATGTCAGTGAGGCCGTACTCCACGCTGTCCACCTGCTGCACGACGCGGTCGGTGGAGGCCAGCAGCGACTGCAGCACCGGCAGCCGCGCTGTGCCGCTCTCACCCCGCCCGTAGCTGAACGCATTCCTTGCTGCCCATGTGTCTCCCAGCTCCTGCACGTGCCTCTCCCTCACACGGGCACCCTTCCAGTTGCTTCCCATCATCCACCTTTCGTCACACACAGCACAGCACGTGCGCGCAGCTGCCCTCAAACACGCAGCAGCGGCGCGGCATGGCAAGGAGGGTACGGCATGGGGGCCAGAGGTAGCGCACCCTGCTATTGCTCCAGTTGGACGCACCCACACGCTCGTTCACCATGGAGCCGTAGTCGCCTGCGGGGTTGCTGAAGAGCCGCGCGGCGGCTGCGGACGCCTCCTGGCCGCTCTCCTGCAGCGCCTGTGCATGCTTCCTGATGCTGTTCATGGCCTCTGGCTCGTCTGCGGCGGCTGCGCGCTGGAACATGTCATCCAGCAGCTGCACCACGTTCTGGAACGAGTCCCTGCACCGCCACTGTGGCGCTTGCCCGCCGCCCGCTGAACGCCCTGAGTCAGTGTCCATGCTCGCTATCTAGCTACCGCAACTCAGGCAACATGCATTGCTTCGAGATCTAATGAATAGGCAACGTATACTCTGCATGCATGCGCAGATGCGATGCTTTCTGAAATGACTGCGAGCGGCGCAAGCGGCCCTGCAACTCCATAGCTACCAGGGGCGCAACAGCAGCGCGCGCCACCGCAACCACATGGATGATATACATGCGGCAGAGAGTGTCGGACCTGAAGATGCCACTCATGTTGCAGAGCACGTCGATGCGGGGCCGGCCTAGTTCCTCAAGCGCAATCAGCTCAAATCTAGCGATTCGCCCTGTGCCCTCGCGCACTGGGCGGGCCCCCACCAGCCACAGCACCAGTGCAACGTTGTCCCCCCGTGTTTTGATGGAGTCCAGGCCCCACAGATTCACGGCCACGGTGTCAGGCAGCGCGCCGTCGTTCGCCGCCGCGTGCGCATCCAGAATGGCTGCCCCTGTCGCGGCGCCCCGCAGTGTGGCGGCGGCGGAGGGCATGCGGTACGGGTCCAGCGCATGGATGTTGCGGCCCGTTGGCAGAACCCCTGGGCCATCGCGCAACAAGTCCCCCCCAGCCTGCGGCAGCACATACTCCCCATTGAGCGCACGCATGAGGGATGCCACCTCCTCGGTGCTCTGCGCCAGCAACTGCCGGACGTTGATGGCCTCCATGATAGTGGCGGTCACTTGCGCTTCCGCCTCCACCCCTGCAGTGCACTCACAGCTGCGTTGGCACTGACACCTTGTCTGCTGGGAGCCTGCCGGCAAATGATGCGGGGCAAGGTGACTAAAACTCACTGCTCTCTTAGCTTACACTAGTAGCTGCCTCTGCCATGCATACAACGTGAGTCGGTCCAAAAGTAATCCAACCTACAGCAATGGGCGCTTGTCCAACAGGCACGCTGCGCTGTGGGCCTCCATCCGCGCTGCAGTACAACAAACAAGCTTGCTCATTTGCAACATACCATAGTGCATGTGAAACAACAGTTCTTTGTGACCGCCTTGCAGCACACTGCGCACCACCTCATCGGCGCTCTGCTCACAACGTTGGGTTCTACTACGTTGGGTTCTACTGTTTAATACACACACACGCACACGCGCGCACACACACACACACACACACACACACACACACACACACACACACACACACACACACACACACACAC
>JAUMHD010028577.1:0-30061 GCA_032359135.1 Ulvella scutata
CTCCTGGGCCCCCGCCCTCCCGGCATCGCCCCCTCCCTCCCGCTGCCGCCTCGGCGCCCCCTGCGCGCCTCCCCTTTTGTTGGGGCCTGTCCCCCCGGCTTCGGGTCGCCGCTTCCTGCTGGCGAGCCCTCCGCCAGGCGCCGCGCACGGCGCCCCCGGCGGGCTTTGTCTGCTGCCCTGATCCTGTTGTCTTGTGCTGTGGTGGCGGTGCTGATCTGTGCTGCTTGTGTGTATCTGCGTGGCGCGTTCGCTGGATGCCTTTCGTGCTGGATGCTCTGGTAGGGTCTGCCTTGTATGCTGTGTCTTTGTTGTTGCTTTGCGTTGATTGGTTAAATCGTTGCCTTCTTGGTGAAGCTTCTGGTCCTATGCCGTTTGTGAGCTCGTTTGCTGCGCAGCTATCGATGTCACTTTCACTGTTTGATGCTGACAACATCGACATATGTTTAGTTTTCATGAAGCAAGAATCAACAACTAGCAGTGCTCCCACCGGAACAACACAGCCGTCATATCATATCACGGCTGTGTTGTTCCAGTGACTCAGATCATCCATGCTTGCACAGGTGAAGAGTGCATCACACTCGACGGGGGACTCACATCGCTCAGGACCGGTACTCTTGTGAAGTGTACACAGGTGATGCACACAGGTGAAGAGCTAGTGTACCGCGTCGCTATCGCTGCACCTTTCACAGGTGAAGAGCACATCGGCAGTGGTGGCTGGCACTGGTGACTTTGGAGCACACTCAGACCACCATGCAGTGAGCATATCCAAGAGAGCATTGGTAGACAAAGCCATCGACAGTGGCAAGTTTATCTCGAGGTTGGTTTGTCAGGAATGCACCCAGGACTGTGACAGTTGCCCAGTACTGTGCACCTCCTGTTCTGCCACAGGCAACACGAAGGCTACTAAGCACTCGGCATGCCCACCTGCCACACAATTGCCAAAGCAGATCATTACAACTGGCCACAACCTGTGAGCCAGCCACCAACACAAATCGCAACATGAGCACACCAATGTGAACACTCAGAACATGGAGCGTGTGGGTCAGGCACCAGTCTCAGCAAACGGCTAATTGAATACTGTTGCCACAACATATAACACGTCTAGCTTTCACACGATCTCCTTATTCTCTGATGCGGAATGCCCTCACTCTAGCGGAACGAACCCCCTCACGCACTCGGCGGACCCTCGCCCCTTCTGTTGTGGCCACCTCAAAATCAATAGGCATGTCAAGAGGAACAGGCTCAAACATGGGGTTGCCGCTCACGGTCTCATCAGCAGGCACTTCAGTCTGAAGCACATCCCAGTGCTCCGCAATCTTTCCGTTGTCAACACGATAAATGTCAAAGCCGATCTGAGTCACATTGGACAGCCCATTGTAGCGGCCGTGGATGCCCACGTAATCACCTTCAGCGATAACTATGCCTATTTCATACGAGAACCCTGGGATCCCAGGGAGTCCCTTCAGAACATCGCTGCCAACAGGTGCCCCAGGGTTGTGCTGAATGTAGTCCGGAGAGAAGTAAGTATCAACCGCTGAAGCATCCTTGTCGATGAACACCGACTGCATGGCAGCGAGCACGATCTGCTTGTTGATGTAAGTGATCGGGCTCCTCCTACCTACTCTCATGCCTCCACCAGCACCCTCTACTGGAACAGGCTCAAACATGGGGTTGCCGCTCACAGTCTCATTAGCAGGCACCTCGGTCTGAAGCACATCCCAGTGCTCCACAATCTTCCCATTCGCAACACGATAAATGTCAAAGCCGATCTGAGTCACTGGAGCTAGCCCATTGTAGCGGCCGTGGATGCCCACGAATCATCTTGGGCAATGACTTGACCAATTTCATACGAGAACCCTGGGATCCCAGGGAGTCCCATCAGAACATCGCTGCCATCAGGTGCGCCAGGGTTGTGCTGAATGTAGTCCGGAGCGAAGTACGTATCAATCGCAGAAACGTCCTTGTCGATAAATACCGCCTGCATGGCAGCGAGCACGAGATCCTTATTCATGGATGTAGCCGGAGCTTCCTCTGGCCCTTCGCATACCCCTGCCTTCACCGTGACCACCCTCTCCAGAGAAGCGGACACCTGAGCGGCCGACAGCGAACAGAGGCGCTGCAGCGGCGAGGAATGCAACGAATAGCACGTTCATCTCCATGGTGGCAGTGGACGATGTTCAAGAGCAGAACGAGCAGAATAGGAAAGCGCCTGCAGCTATAAGAAAAACGACTTGCGGCTTGCCCGTATTATATGTGACCCGCTTGCAGCTAATCATGATTCGTAAATTTCTGTTGCAGCAAAGATCTGGCCTCCTGCTATGGCCCGTTGCATGCATGCATGCATTGTTGTGCTCACGTGAGCCACAGCTGTGCACAGGTCGTGTAAGCTTACGCGTAAACGCTGTTTATTCGCCTCTCTACATCCTTAGCGTGCTTGTCCGGGGCTGCTCATCTCGTCTGATGCGTGGTTGAGTTGGCCGTACTTGCTTCTTTGTCTGAGCCTCTCCGGCGTTTGGACAACTTTGAATACTGACCATGACCAATTGCATGCATAATGACCGCGCGCGTGTCCTAGTCGCCGTAATTATGTGACCACTTTGCGTGCGCACGCGGAGGGGGGAAAGCCTGAATAAGAAAATATCCGGCCACTCACGCTACAGTTCGGGGGCCGAGGCCCGCAGGGCTGCGTGGCGAAGAGGCATGTATTATACATGATGTATACGTACAGGTATACCGACATACCGGTACTGCGGGTAAGCATGTGGTTCATCACCTATTTCATGCATGGCCGCGACTTGGGATTGACCTTAAACTCAGCCGCGGGCCCGTGAGCGTGCAAGTGCTTCTTACCACGAGGTCCCGGGTTCGAACCCCAGTCCGGCCAGAGCCACCTCTCGTCTTTTTTTCGAGCTTCTGAGCCGGGTGCGTAAAGGGTCTCTGGTGGTTTCCCCTTGAACGAATTGCATGATTTCCGCCACTGTGGCGCTGAGGCCGAAGCTCAAACTGAGTATGGCGTAGTCCCCGAATAATTTATTTATTACGCCGTACTGCAGGCCACCATGGACGACCGGCTGCAAAACTGCCTCGCCCCGACCTGCGAGACAATCCTCTGATTGAGGTGAAAACTGTTTACAGTTGACAAGAACTAAGCTAATAGTGGCAACGCAAGCTCCACAGTCACAATTGAGCACACTCAGTACACCAAGCTACTAGGCTAAGCACACCTGCGAGGCAATCCTCTGATTGAGGTGAAAACTGTAAAGTCTATCACAACACCAGAGTCTATATAGAGTCTCGCAGTGGGCAAGACTGGTCAGAGAATCAATCAGAGCCTACAAGTTGGTGCTCACCGCATCACTGTGCTGCTTACCACATCAGCACCATTGTCTCACCACATCAGTGCCCTTTGGCTCACGTCGGCAGTGGTGGTAGGGATTACCTGAAGATACAAGATAACACACAATGGATTGTCCTATATGCGCAACTCCCTTTCATTGGGGCCAGCGCCCCCGGCTTACGGCGGCCGCTCCCTGCTGCTCCCTGTTGGTAAGCCTGCCGGTGGGCGCACGGCGCCCCCGGCGGGTCCCATGCCCACCCCTGCAGCCTGTGTATGTGGCCCTGCAGGGCCACGTACACCTGTGTAGGCCACCAGGGCCCTGATCGTTATGGTGGCCCTGCTGATTAGTGCTGCTTGTCAGTATGATCCGCGCGCTTTCGCTGGATGCCTTTCGTGATGGGTACTCTTGTAGTGTCTGCCTTGTGCTTTTAGTGGTTGCATGGTTACCGTCTCGGCGATCCTCCTACACCTATGCGCTTTCTGTGCTAGTGCCGCCACACTATCGAGCAACCACTCACTCAAATCAGCTCCCCTTTCTCATTTTTTTCATGCGGTCCCGTATAATGGGCTACTACCGTCTCCGAATATAGAGAAGAATCCCTTGCCAGCTTGAAAAAAAACCCCTTGGTACTTGCAAAAGAGATGAAGCTCTGGGTCCTGAATTTCGTTTTCTGCCGTTTTCATGGGATCTCAATTTGAAATCGTCTTCTGGAAAAGCGCGACCGACATACCCCATATACTTCACGAAACAGCGACAGCAAGTTCATGCAAAACAGAGTGGACAACACCCTGTTCGGCTGCTGCCAACATTCTGAGCTTCATTCAAGTGGTTGAAGGAATCTAGAACGTGCCATGATCTCGGATCGCCTGCAAGGAAATGCTGCAGCGCGTTGTGTGGGAATCGAAGTTGCATTGGGTTGCGACTGCTCAATGGCATGTTGGTAAACTCAACTCCCGCGCAGAGCCAGCACTCCCTCTGTTATTTTCTGGTTGATAAAACAGATCAACTCAATCACAAAGACATCTAGGCTCTCGCTGCTGCGGTGTTCACAGGTTCTGATCGCACGGCACCCAGCACATGAGCATGTTCCAAGACGAACTCTGCCACTTCTTTTGAACGTTTATTGGAGCCAATTTCATGAGATCAGGGGCTCTTCACGTTAGTGCGACACGCTAGGAAGGCTCCTGGTCGAGCTACATGTTGTTCCGCCTCCAGATGCTCTGCAGTGCCCCCGTCGACGAGCATGCAAATGGGGGAGATGTAATTTGACCATTGCAGCAGCAGCCATATTGACGGGCTCACCGTCCCCATTAGTAAAGCGATGTTTGGTGGTGTGCAACAGGCGTCCCCATTCGGAGCTCAGTCCTCAGCAGGCTTGTTCGGGGCACCAGCAAGTTCTTCTTCAATATTTGGGGCTTCTACACCTGCCCCAGCGGGAGGGGTATTGTTCGGGGCATCTACACCAGGTGCTGGCGGGCTATTTGGTTCAGCACCATCTCCTAGCCCGGGCACTCTCTTCGGGACACCATCCACTGGAACATCTCTATTCGGTGCACAGCAAAGCAGCTCGCCCAGCTTGTTCGGGGCATCGCAACCAGCAGCTTCCCCAGGGGGACTGTTCGGCAACA
Source organism: Ulvella scutata (assembly GCA_032359135.1). Classification (NCBI taxonomy): domain Eukaryota; kingdom Viridiplantae; phylum Chlorophyta; class Ulvophyceae; order Ulvales; family Ulvellaceae; genus Ulvella; species Ulvella scutata. The sequence goes on from JAUMHD010028577.1 coordinate 4,967, forward strand.
CACAGGCCAGCTCTGGCGGGCTGTTTGGCGGGCGTGCAAGCACAGCGGGTGGCGGGTTCGGGTCGACAGGAGCAAGCCTGTTCGGTGCCAACAGCGGAGCAAGCTTATTTGGAGGCACTCAGTCTGGAGGACTGTTTGGCGCAACATCCAGCCCTAGCTTCCTGGCCCCCTCCTCTTCCGTCGCAGTGCTGGGTGCACCGTCCTCCCCCGGCCTCTTCGGCGGGGGCCAGATGGTAGCTGCTGCACAGCAGCCCATAGGAGTAGAGATGGCGAAGAACGGCCGACCCATCACACACGAAACCAACTTCTCCGACCTGCCTGATTCATGGCAAAACGCATTCAAAGCTGTCCATGCAAAGGTTACTGAGGTATGCGCCTGGCAGATGCATCTTGAATCTTGACGACAACAGCACGTTGCAAGGTCCCCTTCATCACTTCAACTTGCCGCCCTGAACTAATCCTGTTGCAACCGTGAGCGACCACACTGTGGGCACAGGTGGCTGATCACTCACGAGCGCGATGGGCTGCAGGTGAGGAGGGACTGGCGGTCGCTGCAGTCAAGCGTGCAGGTGCAGGTGTCCTCGCAGCCCCACGAGGAGTATGCAGATCTTACCGCCACTGCCAAGCAGCTGAACACGGAGCTGCAGGCGGCACGCAAACAGCTGGAGCTGGACTGCGCTGCGGCAGAGCGGTTCCATGCAGATGTGCGCGTGCAAGCAGACGTCGCACAGCAGGTGCACACGCAGCTGCGTGCGAATGTTGTGCGGCGTGAGATCGAAGCCTGCAGGGCGCGCCCCTCTCCTGAGCCCTGCCACTCGCCTCACTATTGTTTCAAACTATAGTGTAACTTGTTATTCGTGTACATCTGCTGCGCTGTGGTTTGCCAGCCTGGTGGAGGCAGGCCGCACGCGCGCGTGCGTCATCATGTGGCCATGGCGCAACGCCTGAATGAACAGAACGTGGATGCAGGATGAAGCACAAAAGCAGCAGAAGATCTTGCAAAACTCACAGCTGTTCAAGTCAATGCCACCGCTGCCGGCGCCCTATCTTGTGCAGTCGGTGGCGGGCTTCTGCAGAGAGGTCGGCCGCCTGGAGGAGCTGCACCAGGGCCTGGCGTCGTTGTGTAGCAGAGAGCCGTGCACGTCACTCCCCAACGACACGTCGTTGGCTGCCCTGCCTGACGTGCTGCGCAGCCTGCATGAGGTGTTCCTGCATGCGGCCGCACGTGTATCGCGGCTGCTCGCCGCAGCAGAGCGCATGCGTGAGGCGCAGATGAAGGCACAAGCAGCCCCGGGCATCCTGTTCGATCCCTTTGCAGAGGTAGACGCTCGGTTGGAGATGGAGAATGTTGAACGAGGAAACCTGCCAGCCATGAAGCCTGCAAAGCCCCAACCTGCTGCTGCGGGGATGTCGGCGCCGGCTGCTCCAGCATTGCAGCTTGGCACCTTTACATCAAGTGCTCAGCTGGGGCTGCTTGCTCCAGCTTCATCTGCAAGTATTTTTGGAGGTATGCACGCACGCAAGACTGCCACAGCACTTGCGTGAAGGTACAGGGATGTTTGTTTCGGAAGTCTTCAGGTGTTCATGGCTGTGCGTGCAGGAACGTCAGCTTTCGCAGGTGCTGGATCAAGGTCAACAGTGAAGGCAAAACGGCGATGATGAGGCCAGTGCTCTGTTGTATAGCGTCGGTATACATGCATATTTATGTTGACATTTATCCTCTGGGATAACGCCACAAATGCATTTGAAGCGATGCCGTGAGTTCAGACGTTACAGGGTTGACAAGCAGAGCGCCAGAAAGATGACGATGGTGTGCTCAACTGGGGAGGGGAAAGATTCAATTTGTGGTTATGCATGAGATGTACTAACTGTATCCAGACCGGGTCACCCAGAGGGAAAACATGACAGCGAGCCCTGAAACCCTATCAACGGCACGGCTAACTGTGCCAAAGATTCAAGCCAAGGGAACGCTAGCGTACAGTCATGCGCAGGCTTTTACAAACCAGAAAGGTAGCAAATAGGAAACACCCAAATGGCCAAGAGCAGCGAATAAAGTCATGCGCAGGTTACCCTGCATACCTCTTAACACGTAACAGCGAGACGAAAGGAATGAGATCGGCCTAAAGCAAACATTGTCACTTGAGATCAAGGCTACTCTGGTGCGCAACTCGCAGCCAGTGTACGAGACGGACGATTGGGCTCCTCGCAGCTGCTGCCGCACCCCATCTAGCATGCGGCTCACTCGGTGTGCTGCAGACTCTAACCAGCTCCAGCAAGCCCTGCCGCCCGCAGCTCGTCCCGCGCAACACTTGACCTCCAGTTCTGAAGAAGGAACGCATGCATGGGAGTCCGCCCAGCGCTCCCATCATCTGGGGCTGCAGCACACACCACCGAATGCTCACTGGATTGCGCGCACCTAAGCAGAAGTAGCCCCTGACACTAACCCACTGTAAGCATGCAGAGGGCGGCACAGCAGCAGCACACCTCTTTGTACCACCTCACCCAGCTTGCTAGCAAGGGAGCGCAGCTGCTGCAGCTCGCCACCCCCCTCGATGGGCGCGCGCACGGCGGCGGTCATGAGGTGCCCAACAAAGGCCACGCATGCACCAGGGCTGGCGTTCTCGAGCGCCGCAAACGCGTCTGCAACATCTGAAGCTGCGCCACCTGCGTGAACATCTTGGCCACTGGCGGCCGACAGGGCGGGTGAGATGACGTGCCGCAGTGTCGGGCTGAGGCGGGCTGCCTGGGGGGTGCCGCGGGTGGCTGGCGTCCTCGCTGTGCTGAAGTCTGCCCCCGCCATTGGCTACAAGAATTCGCCCCATCAGACACTTTACGCGTGGGACAGCAAGCCACCTGCCCACAGCCTCGGGGCCCCGTGGTCCGAGACAATGTGCACCAGAAGAGCAGGCAGTGCAGAGCGCGCAGATCACACAACGTTAAAAACCAGCCAAGCTTGCGAGGGGTGCGCACCGGCTGCAGAGCAGGGGGCCTCGGGGGCGGCGGCGGCAGGCCCACGGTGCCCTTGCTGGACGCGGTGTCTGGAGGCTCGGAGATGTCAGCGGAGGCCGCCATGTCCGCAGCGGACACAGTGCGGAACTGCGGCTCCCTGCCAACCTCCGCTGTGCTGCCACTCCTGCCTGGCTTCACCAGCAGCGTTCCAAAACGGTCCTGCAGTCACGCACACCCATTGCACTCATGCTGAGCGGCGGTGCATGCACATGCAGGGCACATCCGCGCACGGCAACAGTGCCAGATGCACTGCACAGCTGGGGCCTGCACCTGGAACGATTCTGACAAGTTATGCCCTTTGAGCGTGGCAGAGCTGCCGACAGTGCGGACTGTGCCGGTGCTGCCAGAAGAGCGCCGTGCTTGGGGATCAGCACTTATGCCATGAGAGCCGATCAAAGGGCCCAGTGCGCTGTTGGAGTTGGACAGCCCACCCGCCTCCTCCCCAAAGTCCCACAGCGGCGCAGTGGTGTCTGACTGCACCATAGAAGTCGCGAACCGCAGCGTGGAGCTCTGACTGGGACGCACTGTGCTGGACACATCATGCTTCGCCTCCAGCTTGCTGCGAGCTTTCTGCACGAGCTCCCTTAGCTCTGATGGAGGCTTGACAACCTGCAACGTCACCAGGTTCGATATGCATGCACCTCATGCGTGTAACACAGCACAGCCCTCTCTGTAGCAGTTGACGCTGCACGACAAGTGACGCCACAAAAAAAAGAACTGGCGCGGCCACGTGCGCGCGGCAACGCGCCTTGAGGAAGGGGTGCTTGAGGAGGTCTGCGGCTGAGGGGCGCTCCAGAGGGTCCTTGATGGTGCACTGCGACACAAAGTCCTTGAAGTGGGCGCTTACATGGCGGCCCTTGAGCAGCGGCTGCTCCGCTTTGGGGATCACAAACAGCACCCTCATGGGGTGCAGGTCTGCATGCGGCGGCTTCTGCTCCGCCATTTCGATCGCTGTGATACCTGCGTCGTCACCACAATACTCAGCTGCTGCTCTCCAGACGCCGCCTCACTCGGTGATGTAAGATGCACGGCATCGTACCCAGGGACCAGATGTCAGCAGACGCGGTGTAGCCCTCCTCTGATGACTCTATCACCTCCGGCGCCATCCAGTAAGGCGTGCCTACAAAGGTCTTGCGCTTGTACCCCAGGGTAGCAGTCAGCTGGCCACTGACTCCGAAGTCTGCTACCTTGACTGTGCCATCGCTTGCCAGCAGCACGTTTGCAGCCTTGATGTCTCGGTGCATGCGCCGCTGTTTGTGCAGGTATGCGAGGGCCTGCAGTACCTGCCGCATTGCATACGCAATGCCACTCTCTGGCCAGCACGCCACCTCCAGCTGCACATCAGCAGGTGCCTCGGTTCAATGGTTCCCAGGATACATAGGTCAGGCACCTGCCACTGAGCACAGTCAGCAGTGACCAGAATCTTGGAGAGCACACCAAGTCTGAGCCAGAGCAGGCCATAAGTTCCATAGCGATGAGAAGCTTGGATGAGTTTGGCAAGAGTAGGGAGTTGTGATACTTTGTGATTGAAGGACAGTCGCAGTTAGCCAAAGCACTAATCTCTTGCATGACATCACTGATGTCATCTTCCCTGCATGGATCCACAACGAGCTCTCACTCAGGTCAACATGACTCCTGCGTATACGTATGCAAGTTGTTGTGTTGTCAGGCTCGTACAATTCATCGAGATCCACCACTTTCAAAGCAATTCTGTCTCCAGTGCTGTTGTCTACCCTGCATAAACCAGACAATTCTGCAGATGATGGGTATTCAAATAACAGCAGAGAGAGGAGAGGGGGGGGGAGGGGTTGCGGAGGGTCATATGTCCACGACTTAGTCGGCACGACTTACCCTTCATACACTGAACCATACGAACCCCTGCCAATCATGAATGTTGGGGAATAGCGACCATGCGCAGAGATGACAGACATAATCGGATCAGCTATCGCCATGGTTTCGTAATGAATGTGATCGTTTCGTGCTCCAGGATGTTGCCCGACACAAATGCACCGAATTCAACAACACCAGGCCCCAGGTGTCCAAGGACGGTTTTGCACGCTATGCGGCACCACAACCAAGTGTATTTACTACAGGACTACGCCTGCACGATTATTCGCGATGGTACAACAAGGGTGATGCAGGGAGCTGAAGCGTATCGACTACGCAGCACACATTTCGCGTGCACCACCAGATAGACAATCAGATGCAGTTACCGCATGCCATATTGTCAATGTAAAGGGTGCTTGACGTAGTACAGGGCTAAACAGAATGGCCAGCTGCAGTATGCACCCATGGCCTCAGCCCATGCACATTCACACATGTGGCGTACGAGGTCAATAGAATTCGTTCGAAGCGGTACAGCACTAAGACAGAGGCATAACACAGGTTTGTAGAGAATCCAAGGGGCAAGGATCTGTTTTGAATCAAAGAACGTACAATGGCGTCTATGCGGATACAACAGCCTCGCCCTTGTGCTAGAGCAGGTCTGGTGCCAAAAACACCCACGATTCGCCCAGCACAGCATACTGTTGTCAAGATACAGCCATGTCGTGCACTTGACGTAGACTGGGCTGATCCAGACACCTGGGTGGGAATCATTGCTGCGGTTGGCGGACTAGGAGCGGGGTTGGGATTCCTCATCTTCTCTGAACAACGAATTGATGAAGACGAGAAGAGTCTTGAGGACCTACGCAAACTGAATCGAGAAACTTTCAAGGAGACAGGACAATACCTTAGCCAGGTGTGCGATGCTCCAGAGCAATGCCGGTGATTCGTGAGCTTGCACAGATGGCCTCACGCGACCTTTGTGCCATTGCAGGAGGAGATAGAGGCTATCCGAACACCAAAATGGACAGACAGGCGAGAGTTCGTTGACGACGACTAGGCGATTGCCCTTCGCCATGTGTACTGTGAGTTGCAGCGGGCACAAGAGGGACATGTGGCTGTGTAACAGTGTTGAGAACCCTACATGACTGCTCTTTCAAATGGACTGACATGAAGCATGATTCACTTGCCTCACGCACACATAGTATCAACGTCTCACTGACGCCAGTCGCACTCCACCCGGGAACAGGTCTTTGACTGGAGGTTGCTCCATTTTGCCCGCCCTTGCCATTTGTGGGCCTCGCTTCTTTGTGAACTGACCCTTGCGTTGTTGCGCCCTGCACATGTTCCAATCACATGGTGCTGCAAATGCTTACTACAAGGGATATTGTTGGCTTTCGGTGTCAGTGCTGCAGCGCCCAGGAACCAGAGGCAATGAATATCGTCTGCAACGCGATCATGTACAGGCAAATCTCATCGACCGTGAACAGGTGTAACCCACTACCACTCGAAAAATGTGACACATCACAGATGTACACAGTGCATCGTTCTGAACTGACAGCTGGCACAAACATCCACCAGTGGGCACTTGGCCATAGTAAGTTCTGATGACTTGCGTTTGTGCATGCGACGAAGCTCTCGGTAGCAGACAGCTGCAGTGCACTGCAGTGTTTCACCATAATCACACCTCTCTGATGCGGTTGCCGCCAACTTATCTGCCCATGAGAAAGTGCTGAAGTTCTTCCTACTTGCAGCAGCAGCCTGCAACACCTTGGAGGTGATGGCAGCACTGGGATTTCGCACAATACCAAATGCTGATGGATCCTTCTTTGCTCTTACTGCAGCACTGGGTTTTTTTGCACTGGCTCTGAAGTCTGGAGCAGCACTTGCAGCAGCCTCTGTGTGTGGTCCCCGATTGGAGGCATCCTCCAAAACTGCAGGTAACCCAACCTGTGCTCCGTCATGCCTTAGCGTGGGCGGTAGAGGAGACACCGATGTTGGATCTTCCCAAACGTCGAATGCTGCACTTCGACGTTTGCCTGCCTGGGATGCTGCTGCCGCCCGACCGAAGGGAACTGGTGGGCTGCCATGCTCTCCAGCGGCGGGCATGCCGAACCTAAAATCCCCCCCATCTTGGCTGTGCTGCTCATGACCGTCGGTGGCGGCGTGCGCAACATCATGCAGCTTCGCTCCAGCTGCTGCAGCCCTGCTACTCCGCCGCCGGCCGATCGCAAGCGGGGCAGGTTCTGCATGAGAGGGACTCATACTCGCAAGTCCTGAACATGCCTTCTTCTTGCCCCGTGATTCTTCGGTGGGTCCCTGGTCTTCATGCACCCTCTTTTCGCCCTGACTGTCATCTGGCACCTCGGCAGACTTCGCTGCCGGTTGCATTTCGTACTCTGCATCACAAAGGGTACCTCCTGACTGTGCTCGGCCCTCATACTTTTCTGTCGGGCTGCCCAGCTCATCAAGCTGCCTATCAGATCTCTTCCTTTTGCCCTTCCGTTTTCTGGCAGACCGTGTTTCTGTTTGCTTGATCTTGGAATTCTGTTGCTGGTCAGTTTCACAACCTCTTTTCCTATCAGATAGCTGCTGTTGCGACTGACTTGCATTCTTGGAGGGACAATCGGCGTCACCTCGCAGGGCTTCTGCAAGTCTGCCCACAGACCGATACACTGCATCAATCTTGGCAGGCTCCTCGTCGGACAGAAATAATTGTGACGAGTGTTGCTGAGGCGAGACACCGTGTGCAGAAACTCCACCAGGCAGTTTCTCAGGTGCACTGGGAACCTCAACACCCTCAGAATGCTGTGGTGGGGCATCACTGTGAGGCGCGGTTGAGTTTCGCACAGTCCCTACCAACCCTTTCAGCTCTTCTGATATCCAGCGCTGTTGCTCAGCAAACAAGCGCTGCTGCTCAGCAGCTGTAGCAGCACCAGCATCTGTGGTCTTCGCAGCACATAGGTCTGCTTGTGCCTGCTTAAGCTGCTCTTGCAGTGAGGCAACATGACTCTTCTGGGCTGCGGTCTGCTCCTGCAAGCATTACGCCATGGCATCCACGTTTCTAAAGCACACAGAAAGGCAAATCCGAAGATACAAAGCCTTTTGATACCCCTGGTGGCAGGAATTCAGAACACGGTTCCACAAGGTGTCGAATTCACCTTGGCAGCATACTGTTAAAGCTGCCTGCTGAAAATCGTACCATGGAATCTGAAAGTTTCTTGTGCACAGCAGACACCTCTGTTTGTAGAGCTTGCAGCGCTGTTGCCTGCTCATTGCGAGCAACCTCCGCCTGCTTCAGAGCATCATGCATTCGGGCCTGGTCAAGTTTAGTTTCCTCCGCTACCGGCACAATTCCTTGCTCTGCCTGAGACTTCAATTCAGACACTGCTTGCAGAAGAGCTTCTTCTCGTTCTTGCCTGCACACCTAGTACATCAATGAATCATGCCTCCAGTGCCGTAGGTGTGCATGCTTTTGCACCACCATGCACTATGAGGTTCATCACACTCAGCCATCAGATCGCATACAAGAAGCCTATCCTATGAATTCCCTAGACTGTAGCAAGTCAAGAGATAAGAAAGCGCACAGTGCACGGACAATTCTGAGCTCTTCCTCCTGCTGCGTACGAGCGGCCTGGTCATGATCTATCTGTGCGTGCAGACGAGCCGTGGAGTCTGCAAGTTGCTTTTGCAACGCTGCACATTCTTCCTGTAGTTGTTCTTTCATAGCTGCATGCAGCTGTTGCTGTTGAATCATCTGCTCCCTGTGTGTTTCTTGAGTCTTGTTTGATTCATTGCGCTGCTCATCCAGCTCGTTCCGCAAAGAGGCAATCTGGGCATTCAATTCTTTGATGTACTTGGTGCATCTTTCTTTCACCTCCCCTCTAGTTTTGGTCATGTAGGCCACCTGTTCTCGCAGGTGGTTCTGCACACACGCACAAGAACTCAGCATATATTGCACATGGGCCACTGGAAGAGCAAATTCAGCACACCAGGAGGCGCACATTTTCCGCCACCAAACTGTCGTAGTGCTTCATGAGCTCTGCCACAGTTTCACAGCACCCATCATCCATTGCCAGACCTGTTGAACCAACCTGCCATAACGGCTGCTGTGAATGGCAGTTCCACTGACGACAGCAGAGCACATGATTCAGGTCAGAGGATGAAAAAGTGCAAGCCGCATCCGGATCCAGGGCGCATTGTCCATCCAATGCATTTGTGATGTCAGCCAAGAGAACAGCAGTGTGAGCACGGTCACAGCACAAGTCCAGGAGCACGCTGCCACGTTCCTCTCCCTCTTGTACAGCTCGTGCAGTATCTCGCTTATTCTGCAACATGCACTTCATGCACGCGTGTTCTGGGTCAAGTGAATGTAAGCAGAATCTGACTACCTGAGGAAGGCATCAGAAATAGAAGGGCACAGAGGGTCACACCGTTAAGCAATGCTTTTTAAACTGTTCTTCTGATAGCTTCACAGCAGCTTCTCGTGTGCCTGATGCATACTGGACGATTTCTCTGATTGTGCTTCGAACTGCTCCTTGCGAGTCCATCAGCGCAACAGAGTGCTGCACTTGCTCCTCAACATCCTGAAATTGAAGTGTAGACGTGAAGTGAGGATTTGTTGAATGCTGCGTTGCAGCGGTGTCTTGTTGTGCAGGATCAGTTCCTCGTACGCACCTTCCGGGTCACGCACTCGGTCATATTGAATAAACCTTTGGACGGGAAACAATCTTCAACAACCTAGTATGCGTATGCGTACTTACAATCGCGCGCCATTTACAGGATAGACGTTCTCACATACCAGCTCAGAGGTATGAATTTGGAATCAACAACAAGAGGAGAGTAAGAGGAACGTTCGGGTTCGCGACGACACAGAATGGTACATGTGCGCACACTACATGCGTTCACGTTGCACAGCCTCACAGTGCACTGCAGTGCTTGGGTGGCTCTGCAGAGCTCTGCATGGCGAAAGTGCATGGTTGTGCATGACACACCATCAGTTATCATCGCGATGCATCGTCGCTGCAGTACAAACCATCAATATTCACCCGCTCCCTAGAAGTAAAGTGTCAACATTCACCCGTTCCTGGAAGTTCGTTCCTGCTGTGGGTTGTACAAGACGTGAAGGCGCCAAGTAGGCAGTCACACATGGGTGTTCAGGTGTTTCTAGCCCTCAGCGTGTTATTATGTGCAGACATTCCGACTCTTGCAGCCTTTTTCAGCTGGCAGAGCAGTTTATTTCAGGCCTACTGGCTCAGCTTGCATTCTGCTGGCGGCATATCAACATCAGCAAGAGGGGAGTCTGCACATTCAGGACAGTCAAAGTTCGCAACAAGCCGTGCAACAACGTGTTTCGGACTTTAAGAATGAATTGCTGCAAAGACTGGTCATGCGCTGGGCTGCACTGAGATGTATAAGCCACAGCTACGTCATTCCAGAAAGAATCCATCAGATGCTCGCTGCACACATGCTCAAACCGCATAAGCTATGAAAAGGGCAAAAATCAGCAGGCTGAAGCACGCTCCATGTATGTGCTTTTCCCACAGGCTAGCACAACAGGCGGGGCATTAGTTCGGTGCATGTACCACAGAAAAAGTCCCCACCACATGCTTGGTTCCATGCCTGACAACACTAAAGTGCCCTAGAAAGACAGCCCGTACGGTGAACCTACAAACGAGTACCTTGAAATGCTACGCAGGGGCGCTGGGGGTGGCTGCAGTGAACGCAGCGGACCAGGCGGTCAGGGTTCTCCAAACCCTTCAAGGATCCGCCTGATAACGTTCTTGCCCTTTATCAGATTGACCCGCCGAAGCTTCTCGTTAGCTAGATGGCAGTTGTCACTGTTCTGCCCCATCGGCAGCAGCACCGCAGGCGCACCCAGGATGGTCTCCAGCATCGACGCGCACGGCATGGTGCCCCCCTCCCGCACCGGCAGCGGCGTGCAGTCCCACTCCTGCCTGATTGCATCCGTCACATTCTTGAAGAGACTGCTTTCCGGGTCTGCTGTCCACCACTGCCTGCATGCATGCGGAGCACCTCTGCGACGGCTCCAGCCGGCGACTGCGATGGTGCCATGCGCCCCTCACACCACATGGCCCTGCCTCCTCCACATAGCCTGTAGGCGCGATAGTGTACAGCAGGCTCGGCATGACTGGCCATGAAGAGCCTGGCGCTGAGGGCCTCTGCTTAGGAGGCAACATGGCGAGGCGCGCCAGTGATGGGTTGCCATTTTCGAAGCCGAGGCTGCACAGGTGGATAGCACAGGGCAAACTGTGGAGTGCATAAAACATTCAGGCCGAGCTTTGAATCCAAGGCGCACCCCCGAGCTTTGACATCCACTGAGAGGGAGTTGCTGGACCGCAGCTTTCGGAACTCATGCTCCAAATGGCGGGTTAGATGAGACAGCAGGGTGTCCGCTTGCTGGTTTGGTACATATCGAATGGACAGGTTTCCCTGCACACTGCACGTGTTGGGCTCCAGCCTCCAGCAGGTGCTGACTATGGTATGAGGCTGCATGGTATGCTTCCGTGCGGCAGATCATCGCAAGCTCACAGCCATGATTACAATGTGTCGACAGGCAGTGTGAGTGACAGGTAAATTGGTAGGATACACTCATGCATCCATCACCATCTTGTCGGTTCTGGATCTCGGCTTCAGCCGGCAAGTTTCCGAGAGGTGAACTACAGCAACAGCTAGTCTCTCCGGCGCTCATCTCTCCGGTCCTCACGTATAACCAACCGCTTTCTGTGAGGGCAAACCGCCTCTCATACATTAACAAGCCGTTCATTTTCACGGGGTTTTTGCTCAATCCGTTCACCTGTCTGGGGCACAAACGTGGCTGGACAAACAAGATGCTACTGTATCTCTCGTACATTGAACAGGTGTTGGCTTATCTGGGACTCAGCGGATTCCATTCACCTGCTCAGGGGAAACAGGTGGCCAGATAGACAAGACATTGGCGTAAGCAGCGGCGGGGGGGGCTCTAGAAGGCAAGGATGGTGCAGACCTGTGCGAAGTGCGGGACCACAGAGAAGCGGGTGGGCCCGAAGCGGCGTGCGTAGTCATCGGTGGTAGAGGAGCGGATGTCGGCGATGGTGAGGCTGGGCAGGCACCACCGGCTGGTGAGAACCTCCTCCAGTGTGCTCCCGCACGTCAACGCAGGCACCCCCAGCGACGTGGCATATCCTGCCACATCAAAGTCCACCGAATTGTTATTGCCCTGCAACATGCTGCCCTCTACATTCTTGGCAGATAATGACAGACCGTGATGAGCTGCCGGGGCACCCCATAAAGGCGCAGGGGCGGAGCATCAGGGCATTATGCATCATTCGTGCCCACACAACAACAACCCCAGCAAGAGGTGGCTCGGGGGAGGCTGACCTTGAAACCAGCGAGTGCAGGGGCGAGCAGCTGCTTGTCGACGTCATCATAGAAGCCAGGCACCAGAATGTGGTGCTGGGAGTCCATCAACGTGCCCATGAGGCGCACAAGATCCGACATGGGCTCGTTGAACACGCCTCCATCGTTCCCACTGTGAAGGTTGCGCTCCCCTCCTTCAACTCTTACAGTTGCACACAGCATGCCACGCATGCCATACGTCAGGCAGGGGATCTCATCTCCGATCCATTGGGAGTTGGATATGATGATGAGCTTCGGATCCACAAACCACGACAGGTGGCTCTCGATGACGGACCGCAGGCCCGGAGAGCCGATCTCCTCCTCCCCCTGCACACCACCCCCATGGCTGTGAGAAGCCATGCTGGAATGTTGCGCTGCAGCCTATTTGCAGTGCATCATAAAGACACAAAACCACGCATATGATGACAACTCACGAGCATCAGGGGGACTGTGAAGGGGGGGGGGGGGTCAGTAACGCTCCTCAAAAATGAATGAGAGGTTGCAGGGCAGGCCGGCGCAGTCCTCCCCCTCATGCCTGTCCAGAAGTTCCTTTACCGCAAACACCATTGCCAGAATGGGGCCCTTGTTGTCCGATGTGCCGCGGCCATGCAGGTACCCGTCTTTCTGGGTCATAATGAAAGGATTCGTATTCCATGCCTGCAACCAGGTGCTCTTGTATGCATTCACTGAGCCCAATGAAGGCACGCTGCAGAGGAGGAAACGCACAACCTCTGGAAGGCTGGCAGGCAGCGATGCGCACACACAGTGCACCTTACATCAGGCTCACTAGCCTGCAGGCATACTTGGAACTGCAAGTAAGGGGAGCGTACCAGCTCCTGTGCAGGCTGGACGTCATAGTGGCCATAGAAGACCACTGTTGGGCGGTTGGGGCAGACTTCTAGGCGAGCCAGGACGCATGGGTGCTCAGTGCGGACATTCTGGGCCATCTTGACCTGCATTCCCACACTCTCGAGGAGCCCTGCAAGGAACTTGGCCCCTCGGAACACCTCCTCGTGCAGCTGTGGGTCTCCTGAGACTGTTCGGATGCCCACAAAGTGGTACAGGCAGTGGATCATCTGGGACTCGATGCGGTGCTGGGCGTTTCCCTTGTCTTGGAATGGCCTTCTCCACGTTACCGTGCTGTTGCTGCCCTTCACATCTTGGCTTGATGAAGGTATCTCAGATGCAGACAAGGTACCTGTAAGCACTTGCAGTGTTGTTCGTAGAACGAGCACATGTCAGACAACGGCCTGGGGCATCCAGTAAAGATGTATGCCTTGCAAGTTTCTTCTTTGCAAGTCTCCTTTCCCACACAGATAAGCTTCTTGACGAAAGCCTTCAAAAATTAGGTCAGGTGCCTGTTTGTCATTACAAACCGGAAGGGCGGTAAATATTACAATGGGTGCAACCGACTAGCTTGCCAGTGATACAAGGCATGCGTGTGCCCTTTCTTAGAACAGTATTCTACGGGAATGCTGAGACAACCGTTCTCCCTCTGCTGCACAGATGTCTGAAGCACATACGATTGCTCCAACGCACTGGCACGCGGCCACACCCTGCTGCCAAGCGCAACCAGCCGCAAGAACTGACGCATACCTTCACCCTTGGCCCCGTTGAGCTCCGTGGAGACATACTCTCCATTTTCTTGCTGCCATGACTTACTGAACTTATCGACTGTTCTTGCTTGCTGCACAAGCACTTGGTCAAGCAGGTCCTCAATCTCGTACACGTGCACCACACCTGACGGCATGCCCAGTGCCAGATGAGTAGCAGTGATGGCTGAACACAGCACTGGCTGTACAGTGTTTCCTGTACAACAGAACGCAGAGCTCCAGTTGAACAGTATTCTCTCCCCGTGAATCAACAGCCTCTCGCAAATATCTCTAGTGAATCAAGGACCTCTCACGAATCAAGGACCTCTCACGAAGGCCCCTGCAGAGGCGGGCACTACACACCATGGAGGGCTCTGAGCAGGCACAGCGCACGCCAGCTGCACCCATCTCTGTGGATCACATGCCTCACTAATAGGCCCTTTAAACGCTGCTCCATAATCAGAGGCTAAAGTATGCGCGATGGACTGAAAACAACAACAGAAGAGTCGAAGCCGTCGAGAGAGTGCAGGGGCAGCTGCAGCACCTTCACTGGGGTAGATGATCTTCACACATGTCCACGTGCGTACATCCCACAGCCTACTCGTGCCATCAGCAGAGCAGGAACACAGGACGCGTGGCAGAGCATCGTCTGCGGCAGCCTCAGGCGGGCCACCAGCGGCCGCATCCCCCTTCGCTGCCTCCCGCGGTGGTGTATGTGGCACAGCAAACGGCACGTCTACCAGGGAAGTGCTGTAGACATCTGGAGGGCTGGGTGTGAGGGCGGCCAGGTGCAGCACGTCTGCGGTGTGGCCAGGCAGAGTGCGGCGGCAGCACTTCACGTCCAGGTCCCAGACCCTGATCGTCGCATCCCTCCCCCCTGACAGCAGCAGGCCTCCTAGCAGGACGAGGGCAAACACTGGGCCGCGGTGCCCGATCATGGTACTCTCCGGCTCAAGCGTCGTGCGGTTCCACACGCGTATGGCACAGTCCCCACCAGCTGTGCACACATACGTCTGGCTACACACAACAGCATGAATAGCGGCGCAGTGCCCGTCGTCAAGTTTGCCCTGCAGGGCAGGTGTGGTGACGTCCTTGTGGTCAGCAGTGACGTCAAAAGTGACCAGCCCAGTGCCACAGTGGCCATCGCCCCCCGCCGCCACTTCCCCGATCGCCGTCACTGGCGTCCTGTACCCGTCTTCCCCGCCACAGCGGGTTTCTGCGGGCGAGGCAGTGCGGCTGTGTGATGTGAAAGGGGAGTGGGTGTCACTGTCAGCGGGCACGCTGGGGTCGGCTTGCAGCTCGCAGCTCCTGAAGTCCTCAGGCTTCCACACATACATTTTCAGAGTCGTGTCTTGGCATCCAACGACCGTCTCCAGGTTTGGGGTGACGCTGATGGCTCGGATCCAGCCGGCCTGCCGCGATGTGAGGATGCGCGCGACGCACTGGCCACTGTGCATCTGCCACACGCGGATGGAGGGGCCCCCCACAGAGAAGAGATAGTTGCCTTGCTTCTGCAACCGCAGCACGGCCTTGGTGTGCCCAGTCAGGGTTCGCACGCACGTGAGCTGCCGTAGATCCCACACCTGCAGACAGCCACACGTGCCTCCTGTCTCACATGACCGGGATGTCTGTACTCGCTGATTGAATGTGCGGTTGGGTTGCATGCGTGCGGGCTGCGCACCTTCGAGCCTCGCTCGAACCTCGCTCGAAGGTGCACAGCCTGCTATGACCTTGCGGTGCCTCCATGGACATGCTGCATGAGTGGGCGGATGCTGCTTCTGGATTCTTACGTTTTTGGGTGCGATGTTTTGGACAAAAACAGAACTGTATGTTAGTTGGCGGCAATGCGTCTGAACAGTTCTGCACACCTTCGATTAGAACGTGTGCTTGTGATTTATTACCGTTTTTTATTGCTTTATTGTTGCCTGAAATGACCTTCTGGTGCCAAATGTGCAGCACACGCATGCAGACTCTGCGGACTCAGCAGGACCGGTGGGGCAAGGGCGGGCGGAGCGCCGGAGCCACCCAGCAACAGTGATCACCAGCGTCGCTTAATTGTCAGGGCAAACACCTCAAAAATAGTCCCAAATATTCGGATTTGTTATAAATAACGAAGCGACGCTGGTGATCAATGCCCAGCAACAGGTGGCAGCAGCGCACCCTGATGGTCTTGTCAGAGGATGATGAGTACAGCCGGCCGTGCTCGTCTTGGCACAAGCTCAAAACTGCACCAGAATGGCCCGTGAGCAGCTGCGGCTGCAGGCTGTGCACAGCCCCACTGTCCCAGGCAGGCCGTTCGTGGAGAGCAGAGTCCTCGGCGGCGGAAGAAGCGTCTGCGCCAAACACAGGGGGCCTGCCTGGGGGCGTGCTGGCAGCCTGCATGTCCTCCAGGCAGCCTGCTTGCAGTGCTCCGCTGTTCTGCAGGTTGCATTGGTCCCAGCTGCCACGGAGCAGGTGCGAGCTGCCTCTGCGGTGCTGCGCAGGAGCAGGTGCCGCCGGAGAGCATCTGGTGCTTGCAGCAGTGTCCGGCTGGCGGCTGGAGCTGATGGGCACCTTGGCAGCCCGCTCCGCACACTGCGGGGATGTTGTGCGCCTTGCGCAGTCTGATGCCTGCGCCTGTGGCTGCAGCGGGCTGCCCACCCCAGAGCTGATCGCCTGGGTGAGCAGGCTGGCTCCCGTGGAGGCTCCTGCACAGCAGCCGTGTCGTTGGTTTGCCTGAAACAACATGCGGTGCTGACAGAGCGCAGCAGCCAAAGCTGTACCAGCTGCTGAGCACAGCAGGTGTTGCGGCGCAGCCACATCGTGCTGATCACAGTGAGTGCGCACTGCGAGTTTGCACTGTGAGTTGTCACTGGTCAGCCACACAGCCGGTAAGGAAACACACGAATTGAATGGGACCACGCCGTCCTTGCGGACATCAGAACGTGGCAGGTGCGCACTAGTGACTGCATCTGTGGTGTCGTACGGCAGCGCGCGCAGGCAGCGGATGACGGTGTCCATGCGGGAGGACGGCGCCTCCACCGACAGCGGCACGTGCAGCACATTCATCCAGCCTTCCGGGTCCCGCGTGACCACCAAGCCGTGGTTGACAGGCACCGCCACCCACTCGCTCGCGGAGCTTGTGATGGGCTCGCTGGCCACAAGGATCACCCGCGCTGACTTGTTTGCGTAGTCTAGGCTGTACGGGCCGGGCCCCTGCTTCGAAACCCCATCAGACCTCCTGCGCGCGCTGCATGGTCATGCTGTGCCCATGCATGGTGCGGTGCATTGTGAGCCGTGGAAGGGTGCAAGGTGTGCATGGGGAAAAGTATGCATGCAGAAGATTCTGCCCAGGAGCTTCAAGCGGCGGTGAATGGTCTCCGCTTACGTTCGTTCCACATGAGGGTGAGGAGCTCATGCACATACGCAGCAGCGCTACGGGGCAAGCACAGGTCCGCAGCGCACAGGACAGCATGACTCTGAAACGTTAGTCAAAGAACTCCTTTGAAGCGCACCTGAACGACGTGCCCTCTGCATAGTACATGGACGCAGGCCTCTGTGTTCTGGGGCTCACGCAGCGAGTGGCAATGAGAGTGGAGCCATCAGTTAGCACAAAGTTCAGCAGGCTGGTACCTGTGATGCCCGCCTCTTTCTGAACCGTGCCAATGTGCTGCAAAGTCTGCTGCAGAGCCTGGAGCAGCACATCAGGAGTGTGTAGGTCAGTCAGGTTGGGCAGATGGGACAAGAACAGCGCAAAGGAGACTGCCGAGTCTGAGTGGAATGACTGTACTGCGTCGTATGCTGCGTCGGTGAGGCCCTGTAGCAGCTGCCGCCGTATCATGGAAAATCCGGCTATGATTCCGTTGTGCATGAACATGTACCTGCACCAGAGCCACTCGGTTTCTGAGCATTCTGAAGCAGGCTGATGGCAGTGTCGCGACTGTGGATGCTGCTGCAGGTAGTGATACAGGCAGTCAGGGGGTTCTTCTCAACCAGTCAGGGGGTTGAACCTGTTCTCAAGCAGATAGCATGGTGTGCGCTGGGAAGGCACCTGTTGAAGACGAAAGGGTGGCAGTTCTGTTCGCTGACCGGCATGCCAGGATATGCTGCCCTGCACAGCATATTCTTTGACAGACTTATTCGCCCCTGTCTGCAGTCTGCAGCTCAGTCAAGAATGAACAAATGTGCACCACGACGCAGCTGATGTACAGTGAGAACACTTCCATCGGGAGGTAACTACATCGGGAGGTACCTTCAGTCAGCTTCAATTACAGATGCGAAGAGCCTGTGTTCGCGTTCTGGGATAGTGCACAGATGAGAATTAGCCTCCCACAACATGCCTGGGTGCAACAAAACGTCAATGAATGATGGGACTCACCTGACATGCGCAAACACCAGGGGAGAGTAGCATTTATTTGCTAGGTTGAGCAGGTTTTCGTTGTTCCAAGCTGCACACACCTCTCATGAGTCACTGCATGCAGATGACTGACCCTGTACCAGGAGAGCACACGCATCCATCTACCCAGTCACGTAGAACACATGTATATTGAAATGGCTGCCCTCAAGAAGTTGCAGGTATGGATAAACCTATGGTGCAAGGAAATGGCCCCGACGTGCCATACGTACCAGGAGTTATCGACTTGAAAGTGCACGGCTGAAGCTCCAACTCAGTAGCTGCGCCACATGCAGGTGGACACTTTTCCGTGCTTGAGTAGAAGCCTATTCCGAAGCCATCCGCGTTGAGGTTGCCGAAGCCAAGATGTGCTGGCAGGGAGTGGTCTTGCAACCGTTCCCTTGCATCATAACTTTGCTTAATTATCGAGCGCTCCGGATGAATGATCGTGTGGGAAAGCAGAGCATCCTCTCCATAGTACGCCAAGAGACGGCACATTCTGAAGCTTTGAAACGCACGCCTGTCCTACCTGCGCGCTCTGCTGGACGCAAGCACGCTACTACGCTCACAAAAAGGTTTATGCACTTCACACCACTCTAAGAGGCTGGTTCACGACATGGGAACGCCTTGCTCACTGAACGGGAAGACCAAGCATACCCGATAGGATTGACGTCGCAACAACGCTACACAATGCAAGATTACAGCAATGAAACAAATTCCGACACTGGTGTTCGCTAGGAACGATACTGTTTGTGTTACTGCGACGCGACATAGACATAGCGTAATGTGTAGAAACAGCTGAACCACGTCGCGTGATCAGGCCCAGCTGGCGCAGGTGGACTGTTCCGATTATTATCACTTATCTGTTGCCTTTCCTTTTCGCACCAGGTTGGCAGCTGTCGAGTCAGTCCAAAGATCGATTCAGGTTGTATGACTCAGACACGAGCAACAAGGGAAGGAAACCAGATCAGCCTGGCCGACCACAGATGCCCGTACCACCAAACACCCTGGGACCAGACCTG
Organism: Ulvella scutata; assembly: GCA_032359135.1. Classification (NCBI taxonomy): domain Eukaryota; kingdom Viridiplantae; phylum Chlorophyta; class Ulvophyceae; order Ulvales; family Ulvellaceae; genus Ulvella; species Ulvella scutata. The sequence goes on from JAUMHD010028577.1 coordinate 24,184, forward strand.
GGTCAACAGAACGCGCCCCGGGTCAGTACATGTACCATGCATTCAGCGACAATGCTACCCAGTGCGCTGGCCAGTGCTGGTTGGTCACATGATGCATGTGTCACCACACCCTGAAATCGTACAGGTTAGTCCGCCTGGGAACCTCTGGTTTTCTTCCTGGGGCCCCTCCCAACAAGTGCCACTGTGGCATCGCTATTCAAGGCAATGATGCCACCCATGCTCTGACATGCAATTACATTCCCAGCAGCCGTAAATACTACTGGTCACCAAGGCTGCCCGCAACGCCACCAGCCGCGATGGCATTTCAGCACTCAGCAGCCCTTGTACCGTGACCTCGTCCTTACACCCGGGCGCATTACTGGCCAAGCATGCGGCGACATGGAGGCCATAGTCAGCCCATGATGGCCCTTGACACAGTTGTCACACCCTGGGGGCGCCACCAATATCTCCTGTGGCACAGCTTCCACTGCCAGCGCCTTCACCCGGCCGCCCGTATGCACAAATTTTACCAATTCAAAGTGCATCGGGTGCCTGACCTCACATTCCTTGCCTTCAGTGCTGAGGCCAGAGCCCTTCTTGGGTATGACGTGGTTCCCGATCACCGTAGTATTTCCGATGGGTCGGTTTTTTTGGGCCTCTGGGGACACACTTTTGAGAAACACTGATATTCTTTACGCGTTTTCTAACTCAGAGGTGCGGGACAAGGACTTTTTGTGAAGCCTCCGTTCATTGAAAGTCTTCAAGAAGGGACAGACAAGGCATAAAACGATGTTCTGTCGTCCGTTGTGCCCTTGTACAGCGTGACAGTACCAGCATGTCGTTCTCCAGTGCTGAGCATCCTGTTCAGAAGCAGCTGCCGCCTGCACCTGCAGGTGCTGACGATACTGTAGAGCAGAGTCTTTCTGGAGGTATGTCATGGCCTAGGCCCTGTGCGACAGGGTAGCAGATGTAACTGGGCAAGAGCAATTCTACGAGGGTGATTAACTTGTTCTGACTGTAGCCTTCATTTATTAATAGTTTCATGAGTTTGGGCCAAATCGCCCTGCACAGGGACAGGACATTTGCAAAGCAATTATTTCACGTATCCGTTGTCCACACCTATGGGGACGGGACACAGAACTAATTTCTGGCTGTTCGGTCGACTTTTTTTTTACTTTAGGGACGGGACAGTCCGTTGGAAAAGTTCCTTGAGGGGACAGACACAATGACCCATTGGAAATAGCACGGTAGCTTTTTGTCCCGCCATTGAGTCATATGGCGACTTTGACGCACAGGGCGTGAAGCACCTCAGGCTCCTGGTAACTGTGGCTTCCAGCACTGGGCATGTGCCCTTTGGGGCTGTCATGGCCAGTCCCCATTGCGAGATGAGTGTTGCTCTGTGCAAGGTTAACCACGCTCTCTTTCGGTCTGGGGCTCAGTTGTATTCCCTTGCCAGCGGCTGTGCACTTCTTCCCAGCCTGCTGGTTCCAACATTGGGTGCGGAAGGAGGTGCCTGTGTTTTTTTGGGTGCTTGTGATGTGATGATGCGAGCTGTGATTGCATATATTGTGTTGTTTTGCTTCTCCTAGTGCACCATAATTCTTTTTCAGCGTCCTGTCGATGTAACTAGTCAGCGTATGCCCTATCCGATGCCCTATCGTACAGCTTACTGAGGCTATACCCTACCCCCTTGCCCGCTGCCTTTGCAAATATGTACATCGTTTCATCCTTCAGCTGCACCATACATTCACCACTGTACTGCCCAATCATAGTCCACAGGACGCGCAGGCACAGCGTAGGACGATGCAGGTGCAAAGATCAAGAACGCCTGTGCAATGATAATGGCAAGGCTCAATCTGCGATCTATCATAGAAATGCTTGTGCACATGCATCTGCCACCTTGCACTATGGATGCCCTCTGCAGTATGGACATCTACCGTCCCCTCTGGCTAGCCACTCCACGATGCACCTCTCATGAAAGCTGTGCCCACATGTTTTGTACTGGCGAAGCGTTTGCTTGGCCTTAAATACATCCAGACAGATGCTGCACTCCTGAGATTCGTCCATGCTACCCTGTGATGCGTCGTCGCAAGGCTGGGCAAATTTGTTTTCAGTATGGACGACCCTGTGCAGCAATGCAAGGGATGTCAATCCATGTTGACCTGACTGTCTGGGGCTAGCATCCTCTGCAGCACCAGCGCTGATCATCCAGGCATCTCCTGCATTCTCATGTGGCCCTGAATGGATCTGTGATTGTACGTCTCCGTCAGTCAAGCCACCAACACGATGGGAAGTCCGCTGTGATCTGGCACCAGCAACACCTGATGTCCTGCCTCTCCCCTCTGATCGTCTGGGTGGCATCAGCTCCCCGAGTGACAGGCCACCAAAGCTATCCAGTGCTGACGCCAATTCTGAGTCATTCTGCACCTGACGTCTCCCACGCATGCGTGTGTGATCCCCAGATGCCGCTGCCTCGGTGCTTCTGCCATGTGTGTCCTGCTGCGGGCTGTTAGTTGGCTTCACTCTACGACTTCGACCTGAGCTGAGAACTTCAGCGAGAGATTGTCCATGGAAAGCGTCACCAGGACCAACAGGACGCCGTCCAGCACTCAGTGGCGTTGCCTCAGCATCAGATGCATAACCCCAGTCTGTCCATGCGTCCCCGGCCGGTTCTTGAGCGGCTCCAAAGTGGGGTGCATCATGACCTGTTGTTCCATTGCTCTGGGCAGAAGCATCCTGTTGAACACGGAGTGCTGCCAGCCGCGTGCGCACTGCCTCCATCCGAGCATGCCATGCCCTCTCTTCCTCAACGTCTTGGCATGGCGTCTGTTGGCCAGCACCTGCCGCCTGTCTGTCTCGGCCATGCTGCCTTAATATACAGTCAGCATGCTGGGATGTGCTGTCCAAGGGCGGCTGTCTCCTGTGATGCTGTCTATCAAACCACTGACGCCGCGGGCGGTGTGGAATGTGCTGATTTTCGTGACCCACGCTTCCGACCAAGGCTCCAGGGGAAGTTGCGCGTGCGGGCTTCACTCGAGGAAGTAAGGGTGCATGAGCACCAGTGCTGAGAAGCGCACCCCACTGCTTACTGCCACCGTGCACCACTGCCCAGGCATCTTCACAGCGCGGAAAGCGGAACCCTTGTGAGTACGCATCAAAAACCGGAGCTCCATGACTCCAGTTTGAGCATTGTGCCCTTGTGCTGGATCTTGTGTAGTCCTGAAAGCAATACACTTGGATATTGACACCAAGGTGAACCAGGTAGAAGAAGACTGCTGCATTGGGGAGATTTGATGGGAACAGGTGACGTAGAGTGTACACCAAGGTTCCCTGATGTGGGATAGTGAACACTTCGCTATGCACCAGAAGACCGCAAGACAAGGCGTGTAACTGCTTCCGGCATGAAGGCAACAAGAGAAGGAGCACACTGCTGCAGTGCGAGAGAAGAGTTGCTGCTGTTGCTGCGTGCGCTGGAGACTCTGTGCCCCAGAAAACTGGCGGTTCGCAGCCATGTGTTGCTGTGGGTCATGCAATGCGGCTGCTCCATGATGATACCCAGATTCACTGCAAGGCCACTGCGCTACATGCTGGCCCTGTTGCATAGATGAGCAAAACTGTTGCAGCTCTTCAAATACGCAGCCCTTCATTGATTGCTGTGACACAGCAGGGAACGAGCCTGTGGCTGCGCCCATCGGCAGCAGTTGCTGCATATTGCCTGGCTCATGTTGCCTCTGCATTGCAGCACATGCGTGCATGTTGCAGGATTGCACAGCACCAGATGGAATCAATCTACTGTGCTCTACAGGAGGTAGCTTACAGTGGCTAGCTTGGATGCTGTGCACAGCTCCAGGCATCTGCATTGAGCTCCTTCCCAAAGAAGGAAGCTGGCCTGCTCCAGCTTGCTGTAGACTTGCAGAATGTCCGCATCTTACACGTGGAGGCTGAGGTGTGCTGTATGGAAGTTCGGGTTGACCTGCCATGCTGGGTGCTGCTACATTCGCACTCTCGCTGGGCGTTGCAACCACTGTGGAAGCTTGTGGCTGCGCTGCTGGCGGCAACTGCACAGGCACACTGTACGTTGAATGATTGCATGTGTCATCTAGCGAGATGTCATCGATGAAACGGGCTCTAGGATTGATGTCATCTTTATCTTCCTCTGTGTGGTTGCGAGAAAAATGAGTGGTTGACGTGTCCACCTTGCAAATATTCACATTGCCAAGCCCATGGGCTGGAGGTGGTGAGATGCTATTGTGGACTGTTGACATATCTTTCCACTCAACACTGCTAGCAGGCGAGCCTTGGAGGGACGGCTCACGCGAGGCACCTGGAGTGCGCATTCGGACATGCAGCCAGTCACCCCGGCTCGACCCATCAGCTGCCATGAAGTCAGGCCCCGCTGTGCTTTGCCCTGCACAGTAGGCTTGCATATTTGCCCTGATGTACACTCATGTTCACTTCAGTACAGGAGGCCCTGTTACAGGGCTATAAGGCAAAGCAATGGTGTTGTCAAGCCTGGATAATTGGCATCTTGACAGAATCGTCAGACGTGACAAAACCACACTAAAACAGTAAATGTGTTGGTGTAGGTTCGCGCCTGCAAAGTCGTTCACCCACTGCTGCTTTCTGGGTTTCTGTTTGCACTTCGGCTGCTTCCTAGGTCTTGCCCACTCAACTGATATCGGTTGCTCTGTGGGTTTCTGTCCGAGGGCTGGCTTTGGGCCATGCAAAGGGTGTTGATCACTCACGACTCTATTCTCCTGTGCCGCTCGAAAACGTGCTCTTGGCTTGCTATCTGCAACAGACATGGTGCATGATGTAGCTATTCAGGCAGCTGCACCAAGGAACCCTTAAAGAGGACGTCCTGGCTGCAATCGTAAACTGAAGGATATTGTTCGGGGCTTACACTCCCGTGCAGCATGCTTGCGCTGCAATTGAGTGCTGGAAGCCTCAGTGCACTTAGCATGCCTCTGCTTGACCTGTTCAGCTGGTGAATGGGGCGCAGCTCTCTTTCGTGGCTGCGAAGTGGCAAGCTGACTTGCAAGATCTGCTCGCAGGCTGTTGAACCGCTCTTGTAGTTCTTGCAGGCACGGGATAGCGCAATCATCGTGTGCAGTGTTCGTCATCTCCCACTGGCAAAATCTCAATCGCTGAGACCAACCTGCAACACAGGAAAACTGAACTGAACCAGCTTCCTACTGAGACTCAGTCAAGTCCAGCACAGTAACTTTGGTCATGGATGCACTGCGTAGTTTGTCCACTGGTATTACCAGGAGCACTAAACAAGGGAGCAAACATAACACAAGGAACGTGAGATAAATCTTGCTCGCGCATTCGAGGATTTCAGTCACACCTGAATGGATCCAGCAATTAGGTTCTTGACATCAACATCAACATAGCTACAGTTGGTGTCGCTGCAAGAGCAGTGAGCCAGAAAGTACACCTTCACACTCACAGAACTGGAGGGTTGCTACGTTCTGCAGCATGAACTGCACAGGCACGAACCAGCGAAGACGGAACAGAATCGGGACCTATCCCTAGACAGATTCATTGGGAGTGTTGTGACAGAACAATGAAGAATTGTCATAGGGATCTGTAGAGACTTCAATGTTGTAGGGACTTCGATGGTTCAGGCACACTGATTAGCCACGTATGGCTTCCACACTTCACAATGTGCCCCCAATGGTCAGTGAATTCGTCCGTGCATAGAACTTTGAAGAAAACGATATTGCTCCACATTATATCATTGCAGTGTTCCTGGAAGGAAAACATGGTTTCCTGGTCAGAAAATCGAAACGGAAAAGAGCGTACCCGAATGCATGTCGATACATGCATGTGACAAGCACAACAATGGTTGTGCGCAGGCACAAACACACTGGTACAGTATAGATAGCAAAGTATT
>JAUMHD010028588.1:0-30042 GCA_032359135.1 Ulvella scutata
GAGTGCTGGGAAAGACTTTCGTGATGGTGCTGTTGTGCCATTCGAGTGAAGTGGATGTTTTGTGTTAGTTGCTTTTGTCTGTTCGGGTTCATGCCTATTTACTACCTTTCCGGTTTGTCAAAGTGACAACAGTTCACCAAATTCCACAGACACTGAATTTGAACCCGCTGTTTTTTGCATTCACAAGGCACGGCCATAAGCAGCTAAAACCCATCGCAACAGTCTCTAAGCAGCTGGTCCTGGCTTGGCACCACCGTAACCACGTTTAAGAGATAATCTATGTTTTCACGCACATGTATGCACTCAAGAACAGCTGATTCAGCTGCTCTGCAGGTGAAACGACAGCAAGAACGGTAATCACGCTTATGGCAGTCGTTCGGAGTGCTCCCGCCACCGTTCTCCTCACCGAGTTTCGTGTTGGATGCTCACTACTCCTCAGAGCAGGCCAGTTCGTGAATGCCTCTCAGTGCGGACCGCTTGCAGGGCTGGCACTCCCGCTTACTCAAACATCTAAAGATATAAATGATTATTCCCACCGTTTTGCCGTTTCTGCCGATCCCCGTCACTCCACGCCCGCCAATTAGAAACTTAAGCACATATCATTACTGTGATGTGTTACGGCTTGGCGATTTGTGGTTCGGGGCGCCGTGTCGGTAGCAGAGTGGGTTGAACGGCTGTGGATGGACGAAGCTGCCACTACAGTAATACTTCAGATTCACGCAGCTTCTGTTCTTGACCGAATAGCTACATACATATTAAACTGTAAACCGTCGTTCACGGGTGCCTTGACCCGCTCTACTTCGTACAGTACGTACATCTGGATCGTCAACACAGAGCTTTGTAACGCGAAAGGATACTAGCACAGTGCGGCATTCCACGCGAGCGTCCAGGAAGCGACTTATATTATCCTACAGATGGGCAAGATCTGTGTCTCGAACTGTGTTTCGCGAGCGCGTGGTGCTGTCGTGTCAATTGCATTGTGCACTTACGGGACAGCCACATCGCAGTTTCACACGTATAGTATGGCTCAAACAAACATCAACAGTACATTCAATTCGTCGAAGTGTGCACAGGTTGGAAAGGGTGTCATGTCTGTGATGCTGGCGTTGCATGCGATGAAGAGCCAGTTGTCAGCGTACAATACATCGCGTACAGTCTTGGCAAGAAAACAGCATGTACAACCTAATGTGCAAAGAAAAGCGGAAGCTTTTCTTTGCACACTAAGAGGCTGAGTCGTGCGAAGCGCGCGAAGCCTTGTTAGTCAAAACAGTTTTTCACAGCGTATCCTGGATACGGACCAGCTCTCCGTCATAGCGAGCCAAGGCCATAATAAGGGATTCCGCGACCCAGATGCTACCGCGGTGATGCATTAGTGCTGCACATTTCAAGTGCTATGCGGGTGGTCCCGTGCTCTCTCATTGGTGACGTCAGCATCATTGGAAACGGCAGTTTTAGACTCGTGCCTGAAAAAAAACTTCCGTACTGCCTAACGAGCACAGACCCTGCGGTCAAATCAACACCCACATCCACAAAGGTTTCACCATAATACTGGGTAGGGCTGCGAGCCATAAATATACGCATACTGCTACCACAAAGGCGGCCATGTGACCATCGAAGTAGACTTACACAAATAAAATTATCCAGGTACAGAACGAACATTTCCGCATGCATAAGCGTGGTTCATGTTCTGGTGCCCAGGAATGGATGCAAAAACTGCAGTTCGGCATCTATATAAATCGACGACTGCACTGCTGATGTAGCTACGTACCCACTCTTCCATTGACGCCATACCCATCCGCAGATCTTCCGCAGAAGCAACCGGCTTTTGATTCAGGTGCGACTCCACCAAAGCCAATTGACAACATCAAGTTGCCCATTGGTTCTGTGGCCCGGTTGGAAAGCTGCACAATGCACGTCAATACCCGATTAATGGACGACACTTTTACGTTATTCTGATGACCTTGCGGAAAATAGGTGGAATCAGAAGTGTCGTTATCAGGCAGTCCGCGGCTCTCTGCACATTCCTTTTCATGTTTCATGCCACAGCGGAACACCTTCACTGACAGTGCGTACGGCATCTTGCAGCCACTGTGGCGCCGAGGCCGAAGATCAAAGTGAGTATGGCGTAGTACTAGTCCCCGAATACTTGATTATAGTTTTGGTCCTGCGACAGTCACGTAAATTGTTGTGAACAAGAGCTGCAAATGAGGGACAATGCTGAGCTAAGTGCTGCCGAAATACCCGTATTAGGTTCCTCACTGAGATCCGTTTCCGTGCTCGTGGTATCGTTTTTCTTTCCCTCCAGTTCTTCAGGCATTAGCTGCTTCTCCCGCGCCCGTGTCGATGTAATCACTGAGGCACAATGCATACGAAACCTGGAATACTGTATGCGGGTTGCGTGCACGGCACTTGACATCTCCAAGCGCATCTTATACTATAATGATCAAGGATGGTAAGTATCATGTACGGAGCCGGCAAATGCTCGTGAAGTCCATCGACACAGAACCTGACACGGCCCGTCACCGCTATAGGCGCTTATTATCCCACCAAAAGTACGAATACCAACCACCCAATATAGATCTCGTGAATTTTAACATGAACGTTGCGAAGTTGTCCCCGTGTTTGGTTCTGTAGTGAAAACATGCCCAGGTCTGGCTAATGCTGGGATGGCATTGTACCCTGACAGCTGTAGATGGTGCAGCACTATTGAATCCCAATCAAACAATGCGTGAGTATGCTGCATACATCATATCTAGTGCGCTCGTGTAGCCCTCGCGTAATGTGTTTCGCGGCACTGCCCACATGTCTCCTTTGCGTACACATGAAGCTGTGCTGCCTTTTCAGCAGCACTTGCTACACATCAACCGTCGCTGTAGATTGATGTACTTGCATCAATGCACAGGAACTGCAGGTGAATCATGCGTATTCCGTCAGTACAAGCGATCTACAGATAACACCACCATCGTCTCACGTCAGCAACTTCTGCAGCTATCATACATGAAGCCTCTCCCAAAAATGCCCTGATCGAAGTTTCCAAGATTCGTCACACTCTGAGAGCCTTCAACATATTGAAGATATCGTGCTTTGTAACTTTGTGTAGCCCCACGACACGGGAGGTGGCAACGAAGCTAAACCAAGCGAGGTCATCGATGACCTCGTGCGTTACCATCCTGTGAAAAATAGTTCCAAATCTTCATGCACAGCGCTTCTGAAGGCATAGGAACCCCTCAAAAAAGTTACGTATTTAGCCTGGCGGGGCATGGATACTGCCGTACGCCTGTATCCCAGTTTCGATGCCTCCTCACAAACAAGTTGAAAATCAAGATCACTCTTTCGATGCGGAACATAAATTGCTTCAAGGTTGACCAAGCTTGCATTTTGGACCCCATCGGTTTGACGTTGTGAAACCGCTGTCCACGTTACATCGTAGAGATCGTCGTGCTTGTAGTCCTGGGCTCCTCAATCCACCGGATGAGGTTGAGTAGCTCGACGCTGCCCTCCCTATAGTTTCCTCTTGTTCCATTTTCCTGTCTTTGGCTAGGGTTCCAACCGCCCCCCTCCTTGTAATGCATTGTGCTTCATGACCGAGTCCTTGTCGATGTAACTACATCGTAGAGAAACGCCATCGGTTATCATGCATCGGTTTCACAGTGCGCCATATTTCCCGGATCGCCTCTGCTCCGCCTTGCATCCTGCAACGTGACTCTACGTGCCTGGATTTTAAGTAGGTCACCAACATGCTATGATGTGCATGAAATTGCAATTACATGCGCGATTTATGTACTACTCCGAGAGGGATACTGGGAGATAGGCTTCCTCGAGCTGACGACTGCCTGATACATGAAACCATCGCTTAACGATTGTAAATACAGTACAACTTGAGGTTGTGTGTACGTGTGTAGATGGCTTTCCAGGCTGCCATTGTCGCCCTTGCGGTCGCTTCAGCCCCTGCAGTGAACGCATGGAACCATGTGAATGAGGAGTCTCTCCGCACCTCCTTCCGCTCCTTGCAGCAGTCCGATGTGACCGCAGGAGCATATCCTGGGGACATTGACCCACCCAACCAGTTCTTTATTGCACCAGGCCACCCCAATGACGGAAACGAGGGTAACGAGGGTAACGAAGGCGATGAAGGCGAGGGTGAGGGTGACATTGACCCTCCCAACAAGTTCTTTATTGCGCCAGGCCACCCCAACGACGGAAATGAGGGCAACGAGGGCAACGAGGGCGACGAGGGCGAGGGCGAGGGTGATATTGACCCCCCTAATACATTCTTCATTGCGCCAGGCCACCCCAATGATGGAAACGAGGGTAACGAGGGCAACGAGGGCGATGAGGGCGAGGGCGAGGGTGACGTTGACCCCCCTAACAAATTCTTCATTGCACCAGGCCACCCCAATGATGGAAACGAGGGTAACGAGGGTAACGAGGGTAACGAGGGTAACGAGGGCAAGAAGCTTTAACTTTCTGTTATGTAGTCCTGTTGGGTCGACCAAGCGGGTCACGGGCGTGTAGCATGCACGAATGACATGTTGCACACTATAACTGCCTTGGCGTGATGGCTTGAAGATGCCCGAATAGTGATAACAATAATCCTAGGCTCTGCGTCAACGCTGCTATCACTGCTCCTTCATTGCCCATAAGCCCTGATGCCAGTGCGTTCTGTTTATAATGATACCCAGGACGTACATGGTGGATGACACTTTCGGTAGACTATATTTCCCTTGCGAGTTTTCGGCCAGTTGCAAGGTACAATCGAGTGTAATGCGATCACAGACTATGCGGCTAGTATTCTTGTGGTGCCGGATTAGAAACGTGAGAAACAGCACATGCATATGATAAACAAACATGCATGTACCAAAGCCGGAAAATGTGATCTTGCCATGAAGCCATCCAGCCGCACACGAACACCACGACTCAACCAGGTACATGCCACATAGAAGATCGATACATACGAGAACGTGGGTTTGCACTGGGGCGTTCAGGGACTGTGCACCCGGGGTGCTGAAGAGCCTCAAGGATGAAATGATCAACTGTGTATGATGAGCATACGGGTCTATAGACAGTGTCGCGGTACACACGCACACAACTTGCATATGTCTGGGAGTAGCTCCACCTTGTTGATGTACCCACTGTCTATACCATTGTAAAATCTTGCAGGACATCAACTTTACAGAACATTATCTTCAAAGAAATCAGCGATAACTCGTACCAAAACAAACAACAACGCAGCAAGCACATGCTAACAGCGACCCTCCTGATTTCAAACAACGCTTCGAGCCTTCCATTACCAATCCATGGTGCAAAAGAACGTAATATGCTGGACCAACTGAAGGTTGCTCCATCATTTCATGGGCAAGGGCGAGAAATGAGGCTAGAACCGACCCCAGTTAGGCATTCAGACAGGGCTGAGACACCCAATTTCATAGCGAATTTGGTACCTCATGGGCAGCTGCCTCATGCGTGTGTTACTACGATGAGATCACATCATACAATGACGTGCATACACGTAAACCCTCTGCAGTCGAGCTGGATCCAACACATGCCCTGACATACCACATCTAAGTGCAGACAAGTGTTGCCAACTAGGAAATGAGCCACTGATAATATTGCAGCAAGCGTTCCGATGTGGTTACGTGATGGAACCAGATGTGTACAACACCTTTTCGATTTCCCCTGGAGCGTCTGGCCAGACTTCTGATGTTTTGCCAGACCAAAGGTCCGGCATGTTCTTCTAGCCCAAAGTACTCGAAGTTGTCTTGAATCCTTCCCTCACAGTCAAGGTAATTTCGCACCCATCCCGGGAGTTCTTGTGTGTGAACGTGAATTCTGTGGACACCGATCACGGAGGACTTCGAATACCTTTGCAGTGGAGTTTCTGAACTCTTGCAATTGTCTTCATAGTCAGTTGACTAGCGCGTTCAATTGATAACGTACACAGATGCCACCCGCTTTGCAAGTAACCTGTACATCGACTCAAGCTGATGCCTAACTGCAACATCCATGATCTCGGGAAGATACGCGTTGTCATACACGCCCTCCCCCTCGCACACATTTTCACACTCGCGTTGATACAGTTCCAACCAATCTGCGCTGTTCGCCATCCCGAGATGTGTGTTTACATCGACAAGGGCGCGGCTCACAAGCACGGAAGGTGCACCAGAAACGAGTATCTGAAGATAGTCAACCACGCACGCACCGTAAGGCACCGTAAGGCCGCGCCGTTTTGACTCCGCCGAAGGCGTTCCATGGGCCTTCAAAAAAGTTTTCCCAACAATCGATAAAAATGTATATTTGTTATACGATGCTGTGTGGCTTTCCCAAGCACATATAGAACACACATACATCATCAACATGCTTGTGATGTGCTCATAGTTCAGTGCAATTGCTTGTGGATTGCCTACATGAGCGAATACTAAACTGAGAGGTCGTGCCAGCGAGCCAGTACACGGCAATGATGCACACACCTACACAATTCCAGCTACTGGATAGTATGCTACTAACATCATACTATTCTGCTGCATACTTATCCCAGGTCTCCTGGTGTTACTGAACCTCTAGGGCATTGCCAGTTCATCCGAAGACACCTCATCTACATCTTCAGCAAACCATCCCCGCCGGGTAACAGCAGCCTCGATTTGGAACGCCCCAGCCCTGGTTGGTAGAGCAGAAACATCATTCTCAGGGCCGATCAGCTCCGCAGCTCCCTCCTCCTCAGAACTGCCCTCTGAACTGTCTACCGCAGCTGCAGCCTTGCGTTTCCCAGCTCTAACAACGTTTCGGGCCTGGCCCATGGTTTAAGTCTTGCTGTGAAGGGCCATCCCAAGCTCCTCACATGATTCACACTGTGGGTACTGCTTCCACTTTGCTGGCTGTCCCAAGCTGCAGCCCTGCGCCTTCCGGCGTGGTTCCCGATTAGATTTTTTCTTTGTTCCGCCTCATATTGCTGACATCATGCACAGCACATGAAGCACATTTCGAAGGTTAAATATCCAACGCCCGTGCTGCAGAATTCTGTATGGAGCACAGCGTGGTCTCAATGCCATCTGTGCATGACAATGTTGGGTCACATTTCAGCCACCCTTCTAGAGGATGATCTGCATGTACAACACTATGTCAACCACATGCGTACACAGACTCGTCCTCCTGAGCTATCTTCAATTGCTGTCGCACATAGCCTGCATGCTTCTGCTTTTCCTTCTGCTTTTCCTTCTGCAACTTGCTCAAAAGCATGCTGCAGTATACATCCCTAGGTTTGGAGTAATCTACGCATGAGACGAGATCACGCATGGTCTGTGCTGTCAGTCCAGGCGGTTTGCCCCTGGACTTGACAGCTGATGCTTTCTTGTCTAGTTTCTTCGAAAGCGATGGTGCATGGCTGTAGTCTGCTGCAATTCAGCACTGACAGTGGAGCATACACTACAGTACTCTGCGCGCGTGTGAGGGCCTTATCAGCTTCTTGCATCTCAGGTGGCAACTGCCTGACTGGCACAGGAGCTGGAAGCCATGTCATGCCCTGGTGCTGTCGGCAGGCTGGACAGCTCCACTGTCAGGAGATGTTTCGAGACACGTTGCAACAGTATCGCTCGGTGGCAACACAGGCAGTTCATGCGGGTCACGTAATGGTTAGAAGGATGCATATCATCTTGCTGCGTTGCGTATTTGTCTTCGATGGTGTCGAACAGTTTCAACTCGGGGTGTGGCAAGGAGTGTCTGAACCGACCATCACGGGCAGACTCTCAGCGACGAAATGATCAACAACATCCTGAAACGTCTGACTACTTCTCATACATCGCATACAGTTCTCACGCATGATACAGCTGTTGCCGTTCCGAGCTTCCTTGACTCGAATGACCAGATTGAAGACTATCATGGCACCATGATATAACACTCTGCGCCTGGATTCTCACGCACACTAGTTTCGAACATGGTATTACAGGCGTATTTCAAGTGCTCCAGGGTGGCACTATGCGTTTTATTGTGTGAGGGAGAATGTGGCTGACGGTGGAACGTGGCACATGTGGCACGACATGCCCCTGTGAAAATTATGGACACGTTCAAGGCCAAAGAAGACGCCAAACGCATTCGAAAGGTCCAGTTTCAGTACATAGTGCTTGGCGCTTGCATCGCGGCCAGTTTAGGAACTTGCTCCAAATGTTTCTTTCTCCATCTCAACCTAGAGGGAAAATCTTGCCTGGGCCGCGTACGGCGAAATCAAAACGGTGCGGCCTAACCAGAAACCATGCAACGCTCCCGAGAGGGGCTTCGATATCGAGGACAGAAACTTCCCTGGAGTGTGAGGGCTACAACCGGTGTTCTGACCGGAGTAGCACGGGAACTGCTCCCTCGTGCCCGGGCTGCGCCCGACATCGTCCTCTTCGCTCCCCAGCAGAACATGGGTTTCCGTCCCGAAATTGCGTCCAATTTAGCCCAGTTTTTTCCGCGGGTTGTACAACACTTGATGGAACGGTACAGATGACACGTAAATCGCACAGGAAGCCGCAAGCGTGGTCTGGTGAGAGCCCTTGTGTCGCATACGTCGAGGGGCGGAGCCAGCAAAATCAAAGTAGTCGCCCAACACGTTGGCCAACAGATGTGGTGATGTACACGCTTACAAACGGGAAAGGTAGTAAATGGGCATGAACGTTCACCCACGTATCGAAGGGAAGTAACACAATGTTGTCGCTGCGATACCAATATATAGTGAACACTGGTCCGCTACGCAACCACAGTCGTTGAAAAGTATGTTCTTGCATGTTACGCCCACCTTTACTCCATTGCAAGGATGTGCGTGTGAGTACATGCTCGGAATCCTCTCGCCCCTGCAGAAACAGCAGTGTGTCCGTGAATATTACAAGAAGATACGAATTTGCGTGATACTTTGGCGGCTTGCTAGCCGTTTTGAGGAAGTACGGATTGGAGCAAATACGTGTGTATACGATGGTCCACTCACAATGTGAGGCTGCACCCTATCAATCCTGACGCTTTGCGCAACATAGCGATCCCGAACACTTTTGTTCTTTGAGGAAAACGGTAAAATTCGATAATCAGACAACTGCCTTCACGGAAGAAGCTGAAACCTATTCTGTTCGGGTGTGTATGTACAGTAACATCTGGTTAATACGCACCTGGTTTATACGCACTTCTGGACAATACGAACCAAACCAGTGGGGTCAAACCGCGACCATACAAATTTCGCTGGTTTATACGCACTCCCAATACGTCGGCACTCCGTAATGCGAACTTTTGGGCACAAGGCTACATTGACAACAAACAGTTTTAGACATTGTTCAGCACAGGACTGAGGCAAGGCGACGGGCCATGCCATATCAATGCACGCAGCAAACAAGCAAGGTGTTCTCTGACGCTCGCATCACCTCATTTACTTGGCTGAGTGCATGTTTGTCGAGTGAGTAGTTGATGCCCTAGGCGCAAGAAAGCCAGGTTTCATTGGATGTTAGGACACAAGATGATGACAATGTGGCTGTCTGTACAACTACCAAGTAGCAGGTACTAGATCATGCAGTTTAGCTAAGGGCTGCCTTGCAAACCATCCTGAAATGTTTTCACATGAGCTGATGTACGCCATTGATAATGTGAGAAGGGAGCTGGAGCGTCTGAGCTTTGTGACACCAAGGCAGGCAACCATGGATACGTTTTTGACTCCAAATCGCAAGTAGAAGGTTGATTGTTGTGTTCATCAATGTAATACGTGTTTATAGTTCATGTGCTTTGATGAACAAGTGTGTGTCTGCTTAAAACTGGTTTCCGTACAATACCTTTGTTTTTGGGGGATCCTCTTTCTACTGCGAACTTTCACAGAGATCCGAACAAGTGCGTATAAAAGCGAGACGGTTAATACGAACTGCTGGCTTATACGAACCAAAACCGTGAGGTCAAATGGGTTCGTATTAACCAGATGTTACTGTAGTTCGCACCAATAAGTTCAACATTTGTTTGCATGGCATTTTAATGACTGTGAGGTCTCATATGGTGCCAGTGACTAAGGGGGGTTGTAACTGGCTCAGCACACCATATACATTGAACAAACGTCTGGAGCGCCACCCCAAGCACACCTCGTCAATAATTATAAGAGTGCACGTTCAGCATCAAACACACGTAGTGTATCATTCTGATTCCCCACAGGGACTGCAAGTACCGTTCAGGCGCTTTTTCCGAAATATTTCCCGAAACTCAGAACGCTGCCATTAAATGTTACAAACTGGAAAGGTAGTGAAAAGGCATGAACCCAAACAGAACCCAAACAGAACGCTGCCATTTATGTTCCTTGTGTTCCGCAAAGCGTCATGATTAAAAAGGTGCAGCCTAAGATGAGATTATGGCAACACCGAAGGTGTGCTCTAGGTATAGCTCATCGCCTTGGCAGTGTCTTGCGTCTTGACGATAGCAGAGTGTCCAAGAGATGCGTGAAAGACGTTCCTGAAGGTGTGCGATACAAGTGAGGTGGAGATACGTATACTTGGTTGCTTCGAAATTGTCTTGTCATTCCTTGTCAATGCATTTCTGCTTTAATACCCACCCAACAAGACAAACCACTCTTTCACATGACGCGAATTGGTCGGTTCAGCTTATAAGCACTCGTGGACATAGTATGCCTTCCACTCCCACCACTCTGCAGGCTTCCAGGATGGATTCCCTGTCCTCTTCCCGGTGCGCCCTTCCCCCAATCTGCAACAGGGTTCAGCCTGATGTAGCATCGCCACACAGAATTCAGTGAGTACTTGCCTGTCGGCCTTAGACCGTACCAGCCCTTCGATCACCGGTGCTACGTCAGCCACCACGTGCAGCCCATATGGCGGTATCCGCCCTTCCATTGCCGAAGCTTCGTAACCCAGTCAACGGGGTTACGCTGAATATGGTCGGCTCCAAATAGAGGTGGCGAGGTGGACTGAATAGAGGTGATTATGACGACGATTCAAACAGTGCAAGTAAACTTTACATGTGATAGTTGGCTCATGCACTTAATGTGTGACACTTGGCTCATCGACCCTGCAGTCTGCATCAACCATGCAAAAGTACTTGTAGGAACACACACCTTGCGAGACAAACGCCTCACGTTTGGACATCACTTGAAGCAGCAACTCTAAGGCCTCCTCCTTGGTGCTCCTCTGCTAACCTTTCAGCCATTGGCGTGTTGGCCCAAGCCTCTAACAGGGTTCCCACATCATACGCCTTCCACACGTAATGCACGCACCTTTCATAAGCGCAATGCTTGCGCCTAGCATAGGAATAATGCATGTGTCTTCCACAATTGCAATGCATGCACATCCCACACGCGCAATGCATGCAGCGATCAAGACCTCAATGCATGCACATCCCACAAGCGTAATGCATGCAGCGATCAAGACCTCAATGCATGCACATCCCACAATCGCACTACATCAAGAGCAACACCCGGTGCACCCACAGACCAATCCACGTGCCGATGCCGTACCCAATCCCCCCCAGCATCACAGCGGAAGGGATAAGCGTCGTCCACCCCCGCGCGGCCGCCATTGCCGCCGCAGTGGCGGGGCCCCCCACAGCCGCGTTGCTCGCCACCATAGCCACTTCAGGTGGAATCTTCAGCAGCGCAGCTGCGGCTGCCGTAAAGATGCCATGCACTGATAGTTGCACCAGGACGAAGAGGACAAAGGGGAGTGCTCCTGAGAGGGAGGCCTGGCCTGCTGCGGCTCCGATGGTAGCGAAGAAGAAAGCCAGGAACAACGACGACAGAACCGCCGCACCTGAAAATTGCCCAGTGCTCTGCGATTAGGTACCTAGCAAGCCTTGCTTGTACATGAGCCATTCTATGGAGTTATGCCTGTAACTTATTTACACAAAAAAAACTAGCAAGCCTTGCACAGTGAGATTTCTGGTGTGTTGAGATTATATTCTTGTGGGCTCAGGATACAACAGACCACAACAGTCCCAGCGGGGCTCACACTTTCAGAGAACTACACGAAAGCGTCGTGATAGCACTTTGTGGAACATGCAACATGTGCGTGACAAAGCCTACATGAACTTCAGAAACGCATGTGTTTTTCAAACCCTAGAGCCATGATACGTCATCCTAGAGGGAGCAAATTGTTCATAAGCAAACGATTAAGCACGCGGACTTCAGGATGCAGAAGGTTTGTGATGCCGCCAACACCGCAAAGCAGTTGCGTGACACACCCAGAAAAAAGGACGGAGCAACAAAATCCGGCACAAACCAAACAAATAACATGCCATGGATATGTGCTCAAAACAACAAGAGAAGAGCTTTTGACTCCGCACCAGCCTTCCCCCTAGATTCAAACTCGCGCCAAGCACGGTCACTCTGGATCTGGCTCTGGCTCGCCCTCCTACTACTCCCCATTTCTCGCCCCCCTACGTCATCGCCAGGCACAAGCTGCTGCAAAACGCTTCCTGTAGCGTCAGCCACCACAGCCACAAGTGCGAGCTGAAACCCGGGCACTCCGAGCGCATGCGCTGCTGCGCGTCCTACCAGGCAACATATGGATGCGACTGCGACCGCCGCACCCGTAGCCACGCTGTGTTGTGTTACCGCCAGTAGTTTGGAACGGATGCCTGCATGCATTAGATGCACTCGGGACTGAATGCATACAGTTGTACTTGGGGCTTTCTGTGCGTAAAGTAGGGGGATATGTGCATGTACACCATGGGCCCGTATGCATGTCGTTTTACACGCGTCTACGGATTTCTGTATGCATGTATAATATGGGCATGTATGCATGACTATTACCCTGAAGTACAGCTGGCAGGGCGCGCAACATCAGAGTTTTACAAACCGGAAAATTGGGGAAAAGGCAATAACTGAAATAATACGAAGCAGCTAGAACAAAACAACCACCAATTCACCCGCATGGAACAGCATCACCACCACGAAAGCCTTTCGCAGCACGCTCAGCGCTCCAACCTGATATCTACTTCTATATATTATTAATCCCCACTTTCACCAGTCCCCGCGTTTCCACGGCGCACCACGCTCCGGAAAAATCATGATGATTCCTAACACAGAAAAAAAAATGTGTTCTAGCTCACTCGTTCGTCATTCGGTTCGTTGTGCTGCTGGCGTGAAAAATGCGTTGTGGGCAAGTTTCCACAGATCCTGGGAGGGCATTCGCGCGTGTATGCGCGCACGTCCACAACCATGCTCTCAGTGCTCCAACCTGATATAGTAATGTTTGGAAACATGAGCCATGCCCAGAACCATGAGAGCTTGAAGGGAATAAAACACGTACCGGCAGAAGTCAGAAACCCTGAAGGACTTGTCTGCACGTCGAGACCGTGAACTTCAGAGCGCGGCGCCTGCTTTGGGGCCGGGAGCTTCGCCCGGGTGGTGCCCGGGATGAGGAACATTGCAGAGAGGAACAGCAGCGTAGCCACGTTGTCAACTGCGAGTGTGGAGGCTACTAGAGGTGCGCTGTGGGTCTTGAGCGCCTGCAAAGAATCACTTTGATTACGAACGGAAAGGTTCCGTGCAATAAAAAGAATGGTTGTATGCAATTAAAACAAAGGTGTCCAGAGGTGCGATGTGGGTATTGAGCGCCTGCAATTAATCACTTCTGAGAAAGAAAGGGGCCATGGAACGTCAAGATAGGTTGCATGCAATGAACAAAGGTGTCTAGTGGTGCACTGTGGGTCTTGAACGCCTGCATAAAATGTGTAAATAGGTTGCATGCAATGAACAAAGGTGTCTAGAGGTGCACTGTGGCTCTTGAACGCCTGCATAAAATTTGTAAATAGGTTGCATGCAATGAACAAAGGTGTCTAGAGGTGCACTGTGGCTCTCGAACCGCTGCATAAAATTTGTAAACAGAACAAAGTTTGCATGCAATGAAAATAAAGGTGTGTAGAGGCTTTGGGTCTGCAGCAGCTGCACAGAGTTCCTCATGAAAAGCAAGGCTGTATCAGTTGAGATGTAAACAAATGGTTGGAAGACTCTTCCACTATCTGAGTGCATGTGTTAGAGTGCAACGTGTTCAGAAAGTACTTCAGACTACAGGAAGATCCCAACGGTACCTTGCATGCTTGATATGAACCTGCGAATCAGCTCTGCACGCACACACCAATGCACGACTCTTCGCTTTTAGGACTACTGCACCATTCGAATGCTGTGGGTTCTTCATAGAGAGATCTTCGTTCTAGTTGGTTTGTATGTATTGCCCCTTTATTGCCTTCCAGGCTTGCAATAAGTTTCGCATTGAGGACTTGATTCCCAACAAATGCAAATGCGAAGTATCCATAAGTATGGGTACCAAGCTGCAGAGCACTGATGGCTCCATGATGGCTATACAGCTGCTATTTGGGTTCACGCCTATTCACCACCTTTCCGGTTTGTACAGGTGCAGTGTTGACACCACACCTGGAGGATAGCGGCAAAGTTCACTGAGCCTCCAATATAGCTCGCGCACAACCCCGCAGCCAGCGTGGCCATACTTCCCTTATCCACAGCCCCTGTAGCCACGGTGCCGCGACCGACGAGCACCCAAGCCACTAGAGTCCCCAGAATCGTCGCCATCGTCGCAACCCCGAACGCCACAACCTGCTGCTGCGGTAGCACTTCGCTCGGCTGTGCAGAACCTTCTGTTTCAGAATCGAAGGTTCTGGAAGCTTCCTTGGAAGCTGCAGCTATGGCAACGGCTACAGCACTGGAGGATTTCACCCTTTGATCCCCGGTGTCAGTGGTGGCACCAGGAGTGTGACCAGGAGAACCATAGTATGATGAATAATGTGGGGAAGAGGAGGCACTAGAAACAGATCCGCTGCTGCCTGTAGGAACATCAGTAACCGATGAAGATGCAGATCGGCCGTCTATGTTGTCGCTGAGATCATTGATCAGGCTGTATACTGTTGCAGACAGAGCAACAAACAGAGAAGGGGACCGCAGGAGCAGCAGCGCAGTTCCCAGTGGCATGAGAATGTTCCAGACTGTGTCGTATACTGCGCATGCATCTGGAAGAACACCGAAGTGTGACATTACAGCAGCTGCTGCCATGGAAAGAAAGATGGAGGAGGTCCATCGTGATACAGCTGCCACACGCTCCAGCGCCTGCATTTCATCGGATTTCTCTGAGAATGTATCAGAAGAAGACGCTGCAGCCTTCAATGAATACTGTGAGAAGGGGAAGGACTACAAAAAGTTCTCAGACTGACCAACATTTATTCGAACATAACTCAAGCCAACAATACTGAAACGGAAATCCTGTAGCAAGCAGGAGGTGCTGCTGCGAATGGCAGGAGTCTAACATATTGTTGTCATTGAATCTGGACAATAATATCTGGATACATCCAGGGCTGTGGACAGCACTGGGCGAACCAGGCGTTCAATGACGCGGTATCAGAAGCTTTGTTTCGCAATATACTGCCGTAGTCAGTCCACAGTGAGTGTTTCTTACGTCCTGTCACGGTGTTGAGATGTTCCCCAGGAGATTGTCATGCTCCTTGCAGGCATGGTCTGGACGTGGACCACGAAACTGTGGAAATCGATTGATCGATATGAAGGGGACACGTACCAGTCCAATCAGAGCACATAGAGTGAGAGGCGCCCACACCAGCACCGGGTTGCATGTTGCCATACAGGAATGCTCCGCAAACCGATGCAAGTTCGCTGGTTTCCGCCACTTCCAGCTGCTAGTACATTGAGATACCCCACATGGTACCCGTATGATGCACTGTGCAACAAGTTGATCCGGTTGTCGCCTACAAGATCTAAAGGCTGCACAGCCTACACTTCCGCGATGATGCAGGGCACCTACGTAGCTTGCAGCAGAGCGAGACCTTTGAGACGCAAACATATCTCTACTGCAGCTCTGCTTGTGTTTTATAACCACGTTTCCCTCTTGTCGACGAAGGCAGGTGTACACATGTGGACAGGAGAGTCCCACTACTTGAGATACATCTACACTCCACTACGGGTCGCAGCATATGTCACTGTGCCAGGAAACAGGAAATTGTGTAGGGGTTGAGGTCTTCTGTGCAGGTTTAGCTACCCAGAATGTGCTGGATACACGATTGCTGGGCATGCAAACGAAAAACCTCAATTCGGTAGGTCACGCGAGTGTTGGTGTCAGCATGATCACTCGAGTATGTCAGCATTATCATTCATGATGAGAATCCCAGAACAGCATGCTTGAGTACATGCTGCATATTTGTTTGCACAGTCACATTGATTTCTTGCTGAACAGTCTGGATCAATTATACATGTGACGCCGCTAACATCTGTAACACGCTGTTGAACAGTTCCATAGTGCATGTTCCATCGTTAGGATTACTTGAGGCGCCATGTCGTCTTCAGTGCTGTATACTGTAGGGCCAGCTTCATATGCTTTCAGCCTGCTGGGCTGGCTTCCCTTCGGGGGCAAGCAGCCGGCTCTGCAAGAAGCCGATTACTCATCGAAGAAGCCTGCGGAATCACCTGTACCAGAGGCACGATTGAAAGATGTCCAGGTAACACCTCAGCGATTGCTTCGTCTTCTCAAACATTTTGCTGTATCATAGCAGCCCAGGCGCACAAGATGTTTCGAACAGCAGCCATGTCGATGTATCTTAGTTGCTGGTACATGTCGATTGCGCGAGCTTCTTGTGCTGTGGACTGAGGTCAAATGCAGTAAACATGTTGTGCTTGGTATGAACCAGCCGTACTAGTGGATGCAGCGGCACGGTAAGGCTTTGCAGAACCTGCAACAGCAAAGTACAAATTCAAACTCCAACTTTGTGCGTCCATAATCATCGCTCATGTGCAGTACAATTCTGCTCATGTCATATACAACTGAATGTATGGAGCACCTGCTGTGACGTTGCATGACTCAGGCGCAGGAAAAGGCATTGCAGCTGAATGACATTGTTTTATAGTCTTGATTATGCAGCAAATTCTCAACTTCGCACGCCGCATTTCCGCAAATTCTATTCAGTATTGACATCAGGATGTGGCCCTCAACAAGCGCCTACAAAGCAAACCCTCTTTACTCAAACGTCACAACAACAGCATCCGCAAAGTGTAGCCCAGGACTCTTCGCCAAACTGCAACATTGCCTACTGGATGATAGAAATGCCGTGGCCATGACACCCAGCTCAAGCTGTGTGAACTGGGTGGTGGCTTGTGATCGTTATGCTATAAAATTCCATGCAACCATCGTTTGCCGAGTGTAACCTTTGTAGCTACATCTATAATAACAGTGTTATTTAACAGGTTGCAGCTGTATACGTTGTCATCTACAAGTAGCTATCGTCAATGTGTACCTGTACCTTGACAATGGTTTTTTCATTGCTGTACATGATCCACTGGACGTCCACTAGATGTTCCACTGGATGATGAAGACGACGAGGTGCTAGGCTTGCTGCAATCCTGTGAATGAAGGTATATCCATAGATGGCATTGAGGGGCAGATATCGATGCAGCTATTGAACAGGTTGCAGAAGCACAGTTAGTGCATGTTTGTGTGCATGGATGTACGTCTGTAACGTTATCACATGTGTGTGTGCATCGTAGGTAGCCAAGCAGCATCACGGCTGTCATTTACATCCCTCTGTTGCTGGTTTTCAAGTTATGAGCACTCTATGGCTCGTGTTTAATTCAAGTCGATTACATGATTACACGGACCGTACATAAACCACATGTTTTACACAATGCCTGTAACTACGTTGGGTTCATGGCTATTTACGACCTTTCTGGTTCCTCAACGGCCCTTGCCAGCACCTGTAGCAAATAATATGTGTCCTACATGCCATCACTACAGGCAACTGACCCTCTTCGACTGTTGTTCTTGAGGACCGAAGCATAACTGAAGTCTTTTCAACAATCACAGTCCGCATGAGGTCACAGAACACGAATGTGGACTACCTATCTGCTAACTGACCTTTCTACAAGCACGACCAGTTTTATTCACTACCTTTCCGGTTTGTAACGATACAGTAACACCAGTTTAATTCTCAAAAAAATCGAATATTTCCTGCATTGAATGGTTTCGGCCACGCACAGGTGTTTTTTCGACATGGAGCTCGGACTCCAGTGACCCCCACAGACCAGTACTGGAAGGGAACAAACTGGGATGTGTGTGGAGACAAGCTGGAGGCTCTTGCAAAGAGTCTCCGTAACCGCTGCCAGAACTCATTACCGATTCCAAAGCTTTCGGTATTCCAAGACGTTACCGAGGAGCCTGTGGAGGAATGCATAGACCAGTCATGGCAGGAGAAGATAATGAAAGGCGGCTGTAGCAAGGGTGAGCTGACTAAGCTGGGTCAGGATCAGGTGTGGAGGCACCGTTTTGTTGGCCTGTGCACAGCTGTGCCAATATGTATCTTACAAACCGAAAAGGTAGTAAGTAGGCATGAACCCAGACAGCTGTGCAAATATACGTTTGTGCATTTGCCACGTCGTATACTTTCATACACCTAACAAATCAAAGTTTGCAGGGGATTTGGTGCCCGTCATCAGATCGTGGCAAAATACACATCAAATGGATGATGTACGAAAGTATACGTTTTCTCAACTGCCCTCCGTATAATCTCACATACCCTCCGTATATTGGGTCAGCCCTGCCGTTTGGTTTTATATTTCTCCCGATCAGATGGGAAAGCCTTTCGTGATGGTGGTGTTGTGCCAGTTGAGTGTCGTGGTGGCAGTTTTCTTTCAGCTTCTTTTGAATGTTTGGGTTCTTCCTTGTCCACTGGCTTTCCAGTCCATTGACTTTCCAGTTATCAAGTTTACGTCAACCAAACCCATGTAAAACATGGAAAGCCGCGCAACAAAAAGTGCTGGGCACGGATTTCCTGATTGTTCATGGTTCTTTGAAACTCAACTCGTTTTGTCGCTGCTTCCACGGCATCACCCCACGGGGCTCCACCGGCAATGAGAATATATCTCACAGTGGATATCCCAATCCTTCCGATCGTACTTATTTTGAACTGTTGTGGGGAATTTTTGGCAATTTTGGGCAATAACAATTTATTGTCGGTACACATGTGCAGGCGGTGTCGCTGGGAAAGTGGCTAAGGCATAGATACACCGGCGCGTCAGCGCCGCTGGCCGAAACTTACAGTAAGGAAATGGTGACGGCGCACACCACCAACTACCGCCGCACCCGGGGCACAATGCATGGGGTGCTGCTAGGGTTGTTTCCCGGCTGCAGTGAGGATTTCGAGGTCACAACAAGCTTGCATGATCACGAGATGATGTTGTTTCAGGTGCCCTTCTGATTCATCGACATGGTGGTCTTCACTTGGTGGTTGTCGTTTTTATAGACATCAAGTGGTGTGTTACTATTGACTGTTGCACGGTGTGAATTTTCTGTAAACAGACTGGTTTCTGTATCTCACGAGTTCCAAATACACCCAACAACGTTTTGATGTTTTTGAATTCGTTTAAATTGTCTCATGAAACTGACATGCATGGGTATGGAGTCTCCATCATTGCCATGCATGTTGCACATAGTACGCCAAATTATATATCTCCCCTAAATTATATGGAGTTATGCCTGTAACTCTCGCAGCATCTTGCGTTCATGCCTATTTACTATGGGTTCATGCCTATTTACTACCTGTCCGGTTTGTAAGAACACCTGTAACTCTCACAGAATCTTCGCTAAAGTGTGGGCAACACATTTGGCTCACACTCTTGCTAGTGTCAGAATCATGCCACTTCATTCCCTTTACATCGTCTAGATGTCAGTAACGACACTCCTGTTGTGCAGGTGGCCAGCTGCGAGAAGCTCAAGACGTGGTACTACTCAAACAAGAAGAGAATGCAGGCATCGGTGCGGTGCTGCCTGCTTCGTTCATCTTGAGGAAGTGTGGCTGCCGGCGGTGTTCTTGTCGAAGAAGTTTTGCTGCCTGTTTTGTTCTTGTTGAGTATAACCTATTGTTTCTGTGATTTCGTAAGTAGGTTGCTTTTTCTGCCGAAATAGTTCGTGTGGTGGTCGCGCTGGAAAGTCATCGGTTAATAAGAAATTGTTCGTGGCGCCGTCGCCGCCGCCAAAGAAGATTGCGCCGAAATAGTACTCGAACGAGAAGCGGCTGAAAGCGTAATTGTTTTGCTGCCTGTGGCTTGTTCTTGTTGAGGAAGTGTGATGCTGCCTGTGGTTTGTGCGATTTCAGAATCACGTGCACATGTATGCGTTTTGGACTTCCGTGCCCTTCTTTCTGCTCCATCCTAGTCACTGCATTCCAGGCTTTTAAAGCTTTATAATGTACAAGGTGCTGGCTTATGATTCCCTATAAACAGATGATTCTGCATGTGGCACATAAGCACACAGCATCTTATTGTCTACCCTCGGGTATCTGTTCCTCAGGTAAGCTTGCATCCTCATTGTTCGCACCGTGAAGCTGAGGACAGAGAACACATTTCGTGCGCTTACCGGAAATTCCCGCGTAGGATATCGTTGACCCTGAGCTTGTGGCAGCAGAGAAGCAGATTCGGGGAGTGTTGGGATACGACAAAGACCCCGAAAACCCTGAGGGAAGGATCCACTTTGGTGAACTCCACGATTGCCTAACGTCCATGCGTGCGCACAAAAAGAGCATCCACGCCGGCCTGAGTAGCCTCGATCTCGACCTCATCGACCGCCTGGTGCGTTCCTTTCCATTTGTCTTGTCGTGGCTTCAGGCGGCACAGTCCCGGAGATTTCTAGAGATTGCTACAGTGGACAGAGCCCTCACAGCCGTTGCCCTGGCTCGTGGTCGTGGTATTGTTTTTCGTCATTATTATCGCAGTCTGGATAAGAGTGCTGGGAAAGACTTTCGTGATGGTGCTGTTGTGCCATTCGAGTGAAGTGGTGGATGTTTTTCGTTAGTTGCTTTTGGCTATTTGGATTCCTGCCTATTCACTATCTTTCCGGTTTGTAAACGGGACAGAGCTCTTACAGGCGCTGTTGAAAGCTGAATGTTGATTTCAGTGCATGCTGCCAGGGAGAGCTTTACTTTCATGAGGCCGAACCCCTTTCTTGGGTATATTGTGGTTTCTGTGTACTTTTTTCTTCCCAAAAACCACATAGAATGTTGTGCAGGCGACGGCGCGCATGAGTGGCTACCTGGGGCTTAATGGTGACATAGAAGCCCTGAAGTTGGGCGCAGGCAGACTCGTGTCGGTCGTGGCCGAACGCATGCATGCAGCGACTGCTGCAGAGCAGCCAAAGATTTCACTATGGTGTGGCCATGATACCACCATCATGCCCCTGCTGACAGTGCTTGGAAATGGGGTTTCCCGCTGGCCTCCATATGCATCCAGCCTGGTGTGTTCTTTCCATTTTGTTGGTTCCCTGTGCCTACCTGAAACCCTAGGATTAGAACAAAATGCTTTGTAAAATAATCCGTCCTCAAAGGAAGGCCTTGGGTGCCGAAACCCTAAAGATAAGAAGGCTCGCTTTGCCCCCTTCTGTGGGATATTTTTCACACTGAGATCGGGAAGTTCATGGAATGTTCACGGGAAGTTCACAATGCAGGTACTGGAGCTGTGGGAAGACACAAGCGTGGCTACAAGGGACCTCCCAGTGGAGCAGAGGCACTATGTAAGAGTGCTGTTCAATGGTCAGGAATTGAACGTCCGATCACAACCACCCCAAGGTGGTGAAGCTTCTGGGACCGAAAACAAGGATGGAGTGCAATCGGGAAAACGATTACCTAACCCTGTGACGTGGCAACAGTTTCATGATGAAGTCCTCGCGGTGTTTGCGCTGAGTGAGAAGGATAGGAAGTTGAAATGTCAGGTTCATCAAAGCTTGCTTGATCGTTTACTGGGAACTGGAGGATCCTATGAAGGAGGCAAAGTGGATACCTCCAAATACTAGAATACCTTAGAGAAAGTATAAGAACTGTTGGTGCTAGCCTGGAAGAGGCAGTGCAAGTTTTCTGATGTATTGCAAGCTTGATAGAAAGAAACCTGGTCTGATCTTGGATCGAGGCTCGTACTTGAAGCTTGAAGAAATGGGTGTCTTATGAAAGAATCGAAGAACTGATTCCTTGGCAACTACAGAATTAGCCGCTCTGAAGACTCTGGGAGTCTTATGATGCACGGATGCTGTGGCTGCATGGGATTTCGAGTGTTGGGCGAATGGTTGTTGCACCTACGTATACAGGTGCTACTTTGATGTTCGTTGGTATCAGTTTGACAACAATTTGAGTTCAAGATCTCATGCCTCGTGTGAAAGTTTCATCGATAGTGGCACAATTATCACAGTGATACATGTCGAGCCTTGTGAACCAGACAGGTCTCAAAACAGATGGAGTTTCCAAGTGTCTGTTGTAAACCTTGCAAAGTTTGGTGTCGTATTGTTCTGATATTGTCGGCCATGCGTTCCTTCATTGTATTCACCAGCAGAGAGAAGGGCATGTCGTTTTCACAGGGCAGGTGACAGTAGGTCACATCATCCCGAATTTTGTTTGCATAACAAAGAGTGGACGTTTGAATATATCTCACGACAAATCTCATGCGCTTCTGTAGTGTTTGAGCTGATCGTAGAATGTGTTCCAGGAACAGCTGCCCTCCTGGCGGGCCTGCCTGTTCAGAATGCTGCATAATGTAGATGCTGCCACTTGCGGCTACTAATTCACGCCCTCCCCCCCCCGCCCTCAAGTACTGCTGATCGTAGCCAGTCTACTTTCAGCACTGGGCACTTTAGCTGAGATGTGCAGTGGCTGTTCAGTAGACTGACTATGTTCAACAAGTACCGTCCCGAAGGTCAAGGGAGGGAGGACACACCAGTCTCTCTAGATCTGTCAGGTGCAATATCTGGGGATTCATGCTGAGGATGCATGATACATTGCAGACATGCAACAAGAAATGGGCACTCAGTGACTATTCTTTGTTTTGTGTTCAGAGTTCTTCTCAGACACATTGAGAGTGTATGTGTGACTGGCTTGATTTCAAGATCCAAATATGACTAGGTGCACTTGAGAAGTAAAGTATGACAGCTGTGTAATCTCTGCAAGAAGCTCATCCAGCGTAGAATTTGCAGGGTCTGTTCATGAGTTCAGCTGCACAGTATTGTCACGTCTGGAAACATGCAACAACAACAGCATCTGCGATAGGCGCCTATAGGCATCTTCTGCACAGACCGGCATTCTCCGCAGCTGTATTGTCGGTGTTCAAGTGCAAACATAATATCATCACACCAAGGACATGATTGCGTGATCCCCAGCACTATACACAGTATTCCAGATCTGGCATATATGGCAACAGCTAGTAGCGTGATAAAGCCTTCCACAGACAGCGCAGTACAGTAGAGCACCGACGTGGATACGATTGGCAAGCCACGTTGAATGTCACGGCCGAAATCTGACGATTGACGTTGGACTGTAAATGTATCGGCTTCTGCAGAGGTACCTGTACTCTCGCGCAGGGGATGCACGCACCCTGCTGATACATGGACGAAACGAAATGTCAGTGTGTCGTTGCGGAAGATTGGTGGTTTGCTCCTGAAGACAGGAAGTATGGACAAGTACTTGACAGAAGCAAGACGCGGCACAGCTGCACAAACAAGTATGTGGCCTAGTGTACAGGTGAAAGGATGTGGCCTGGTGTTCAGCTTGGCCTAGTACGAATCTATTCTTAAGTATACAGGCCTGTACAGGCCTAAGTATCCCAGGATATACAGGGCAGCGTGTGGCTACAGGGCTGCTGGCAGCTGAATTCGAAGTTGTGGCGCTGGTGGAGCCATTGCGAAGTGTTGATATCAAAACGCATTCGCTCAAAGCATGTATCACTGGCGTATGGTGTCAAGCATCGCGTTTGGACTGTGCCTATCGCGTGCTCGTGTTTAAATTGGAGCCCTTCGCCTGTGCTTTTGCCGTCACTGCGTAGCTGCGTCACTGTGTGCTCAGTAGCTACCTAGGCGATGCAGCAGATTTAAACGATAGTTGAGAATGTTTCGGTAGCGTGTGGTGTATCAAAGGTGTAGCAGATCACGCCACGATGGCAACGCAGCACCAACAGCACAGGCGCCCGCAGCAGAGTCCCTTCAATCCAAGCAAGGTGATGCCACAGGAGCTCCTCAGCAAGTGTGTAAACGAGCGCGTGTGGATCATCATGAAGAACAGCCGGGAAGTAGTCGGAGTTTTGAAAGGCTATGATGTGTATGTGAATATGGTGCTGGAGCAGGTGACTGAGTTCGAGCGCACGTCTCAGGGCATCATCAAGAACAAACTAGACAAGATCTTGTTGAATGGGAACAATGTGGCGGTTCTAGTTCCTGGGGGGGACCCAGAAAAGGCAGCATAGTGTACTGCACAGTTTGTGCGTACGGATAGCAAAGGTCTTGGCCTGGTGATCCGAATGATCGAGCTATAGAAGCAGCTTTGTGCTGCTGACAAGGTGCTGGAGCTGAGAACAGTGAGCATGGTGTACACAGCCCTGCAAGCTGGCCACATGTGTTGCATCTACATGGCGTGGCTCACGAGCAAGAAAGGTGCACCACCATAGAGAACTCTAAGGGGTACTGCAGTACACGAACTATGGCTAACAAGGCGCATGTGCACCTAGGTACGAGGAAGGATGCACAACTTGTACAAGTTGTGTGTTCGAAGGGAATTCCCTGGAGCAAGACAGTGGTGCTGCAAGAGAGCACACAGACTTCAGAGGGATTGTGCCGGGGTGATGGCTGCACATCATAGACGAGGCCCGCTTTTGTGTGCAAACACACACAACGTCATGGCCCGGTTTTTATGTGTTTGCACAGCGAGCCTTGGCTTTGCTCGCAGTAGCATATGTGTTGCCAGTGTTGTGTTGTCTTGCCTCGTTGTCTTGCCAACACATGTGATACTTTGTTTTCGGTGTTGTGGTGTCTTGCCTCCCTTGCCCTTGATTCATTGCGCTTGAAACTAGTGGTTTGAATACTTTGGTGAGGCAGTTGAGATTCGTGTGGGACTTGTATCGATCGCAGCGAGCGGTGCTGAGCACACATGCATGGCCATGTCAGGGTTGCGTCGATAGGCACATACATGTGTGAACCTAACGATGCACATGTACCCATGTACATAGGTACATGTACAGCTGCTTGCAATCTTGCATATGGCGCAGCCTTTGTAAAGATGCAATAATTTGTGATTTCCGTGATGTTTCCGTGCTGTTTCATATGTACATGTCGACTGAATACAGTGGAGTGAGCATGTGGTTACATCCGCAGGGGCACACAAGCACAAATGGTGTGCCACAATAAAATATCTAAAACCAGCAACCATGTAACGGCAAACACAACGCAGATAGTATTCCAAGGCGAGAACAACGCGAATAACCCCCCTCAGGACTGTGCCAAACCCAACACAAAAGCACCACATGTCAGAAGCGCGACGCTGAAGCCACTGCTTCCGGGCCCGAAAATCAGAAATCGCTTGCTTGACAATTTGGTACTAATAACACAATTCCAGCAATCCCATAGCAAACAACGAGGTATGGTCAGAGAAGCGATACAGAGGAAAACATGCATCCACAAACAGTTGTTTTCTTACAACGCTCTCCCATCACTGCTTGCTGGCCGGGAATCTCTTCGCAACGGCTCTATCATAGGGAAACGTGCTCTGACGGGACGCCCACCTTTCGGCTGATACAGCAAGACACGTGTCTCCCTGCCCCCTCCCCCCCCCCCCCCCACCCACACATACCCTCCGGGTGCGTGTGTCCAGTCTATTCATAGACTTGCCTGCCATCCGATTCATTGACAAGAAGGCACATTCAGCAGTAACACCTCCTGTGATCATCACTAGCAGAATTTGTGCCACTCGTAACCGTCACTCCAGTCAACATCCACTTGCCTCCACTAGCGACATCGCCCCGATGTTAGGGGGCTCCGCCCCCCCTCCACCCCCCCCCACCCCACACACACCCCCCGCCTTCCCTACGGTTTGCTGTCTGCTACGCTCGCGTGAGACTAACACATTCCTCTTGAAGCGACACAAACATTTCGCATCGCTCGCTAAACAATTACAGTTCTTCCCACAAACGAATGCATCGCTTATGCAGCATTTACAGAACTTTAGAGTAATTCAGACATCGGTCAACTAGGCGATACCCTGGCAATTCGTACGAACGGATGGTCCGGCGCCGTGGGAAAAGTATTTGGGGAAGCACCACCAGGGGTAGCCACCGTAAGGCCCCACCAGGAGAGGCCATTCCCACAGGACAGCGACCAGGCTGGCTTCGAGCTGGCTGCAGGATGCACACCAGGAGGGGAAACGGGTCAAGGGCATGGAAGATGGGTTGGGGGGGGGAGGGGGGGGGGGAGGCATCAACGTGCAGCATCCTGGATCAGGAGAGTGGGGGCACCGACAGAAGGAGGTAGAACTTGCGGCATTGTTACGATTAGGCGCGAATCTACAATACCGTAGTTAATTAAAATCATCGACAGCGAGCCTTGGTGTCACCATGCCACGTTTGAAAAGGTTCCGACAGTAGGCCATGTCACCACAGATGGGTCCAGAATTTTCGACAATCACCAAAATCGTCACTTGTTTGAACGAATAGGTTCCGACAGCGGCATGCCACCGCCACGCATAAAATTTGAGCTGACAAGCACCTAGGACAACGTACAGGCAACCACGGCTGCGCAATCTCACTGCCAAAAACGTCAATAATGTCAATATGGTACCCTCTCAGGAAATGGTCCCCTGTAACAAGGATGGCAATGAACTGCCACACGTATCTTGCTTTGATGATTACGACAGCTGAGTTGATTTTAGATGGCACGCACTGGTCAAGTCTCAAAATGTTCGACAATTTTGGGTGATTGCCACCGTCACCACACTGTCGGTACGACCGACAGCACCCCCCTTGTCACGCGTCACCTGTCGATGCTTTTAACTAACTACGGTATCTCTGACATCATCGCTCCTAGTGGTAGAGTATGACCATCGTTCCTGGTTGTGTCTTTTGGTACTAGCACAGACGCTAACAGCGCCCCCTGCATAAATACCTTGGGCTGCAAATTAAAGTGCCCAAGTGGCCGAGTAACGCAGGAATTGAATATCCTGTAATTTGTAATTTTACAACTTAATCGAAAACACTGACATTAATGCAAGTAATCACATCCAGAAAAGTGTGGTTTAAGTTGTGACAGGAAGCATCCTCCTCCCCTCTTTAGGTCGTGAATGAAAGGTATTTGCGGACTACGCCATAGTAAGTTGAGCTTGGGTATCACCGCGGCAGTGGTGGTGTTCATGTACTTGTGCGAAGCGACCAGAAACTCGACCTTGAACCCGAGCAGTCATCGCATAGTGTTGAGCATAGCCAGTCTACGTTAACCACTGGACACCTGAGCTCAGATGGCTATGTTAAACACATAGGGGATGAGATATTGTGCATGGCAACCAGCAGGAAGACACCGCAGAGGCCGCAGGAGGGGGCCGCAGTTCAAGGGGGAGGGGGCAGGCGCATGGGGTTGGGGGAGGGGGATTGCGGGGAATTGAAGGCCTCCAGAGCAGTGATCACCAGTGCCGCTTAGTTTGTCAGGTCGGGCACCACAAAAATAGTCCAAAGTGTTCAGGATTGTGGTCTGTGGTTGTGAATCAGTAGGCATTATCTGAGTTGTGCCCTGGCTCTTGGTCGTGGCACTGTGTTTCGTCACTATTATTGCAGTTTGGCCAAGAGTGCTGGGAAAGACTTTCGTGACGGTGCTGTTGTGCCATTCGAGTGAAGTGGTGGATGTTTTGTGTTAGTTGTATTTGGCTATTTGGGTTCATGCCTATTCACTACCTTTCCGGTTTGTAACGGCATACTCAGGATTGTTCTATCTAATTAAGCGACTCTGGTCATCATTGTTCCAGAGGAGGGCAGGGGATCAAGCGGGTGTGGCACACTTCAGTGTCCAGACACACACACTCCCACTCTGAACGCAGGGGCGGGCCAAGGCAGAGGCCCCGCACCCCTGAGAGGAAGAAGTTTGTGCTTCCACTATCCACTTTTATAGTTCTTTTCTGTTTGGAAAACATTGTGGCCGAGGTGCAACATCGGATGTATCTCGGCCTATCTCTGGTCTCTAAGGTACAGAGAATTGCCCTAACCGTATGAGTGTAGATGTGTTGTTCAGTGTGCAGAGTACGACATACTATGCAACATTAACCCAGTGACAGGGATTCCATGCCCAGAACGTCTAGAGAGCTACCGTTTTGCGCATGTTGAATATTTTCCGCAGAAACCACCGAATGCATCATCCAAGACCAGGCAGATGCTTGCCGTGTTCTTGACGACATGTACGTTTCCCAAACAGCTAATGCCTCTTCTTCTGCTCTTGACATGATCTCTGTGTCAACTTTCATACTCTGAGTGTATCTCTACTGTAGATGTCAGCTCGCATACGCCACCACGTCTTGATCTCAAACTGAACTACGCTGCCATTCAAGTAGTGTGCTGATGTCTTGTGAAAGAAGGTTTGATCGTATCTCAGTGACCGTCAAGGACACGTACGTCGCTGTTGTGTTGCCAGACGTCACCAACCAGGATGTGCCGCGTGTCGTGCTCGACAGAAGCTCTGTGCTTAAGCAGGCTCTGTCAGACTCGAATGAAGACGAAGAGATCGCACTGGCTGTGCCGACAGGCGTGCTGAGAACGTGGCTGCAGTACGTTGAAGCCAAGGCTGCAGTACGTTGAAGCCAAGGATACAGTACGTTGAAGCCAAGGCTGCAGACCGCAACCCAGATCTAGAGCCGCATGAGCACGGACCGCTGCTAGACTGCCTCTTGGTGTGCTACTTGCTACTATTCAAAACAGTCGTTCTGTATTGATTTGATTATCTACACAATCGCCAGGGATCCGACATCGTCAGCCTGCTACTTTTCGTGCTTGCAAATGGAACTCGCCGTCATGTCAAATGACGATCCGTTCAGAACTTCAGAACACTTTCTTTCGTCTGAATTTATCACCCTTGTATATTTTGTGGCGCTTCCAGGGAACCGCTCAAGTAGAACAGTGTGCCTGCCAGGCTACCAAGTTGTGTGCTCACTACGTAGTGTAAAGTTACAGGCATAACTCCATAGAATTGCTCCTGTACTCACACGTAATCTATGCACAATATCTGCAAGCTACGACAGACAATGCCAGCGTGCATGTGTTCAGCGAATGTACATACACAACGTTGACTCATCTCAGCACCATGCCTCTTGTTATTGTGCATCCATATGCTACATGTCTCTGCGGGAAACTACCCAGTGATTGTGAAGCGAGGGAACTGGTGTCTTACTGTCATAGGTTCTTCTGATGGTTTGCGTTACGCCTTCTGGGACTGCAAAAATGTGTAATATCGTCGCAGGCAGCGTCCATGTGTTCAGCGGATGTACACAAAAGCTTGTGTCACATCTCAGCACCATGCCTCTTGTTATTGTGCATTCATATGATCGATGTCTCTGCTGGAAACTACCCAGTGATTGTGAAGCGAGGGAAGTGGTGTTCTGTTGTCATAGATTCTTCTGATGGTTTGAGAAAAAGGAAATTTTTGTGAGTTACCTACGCCTTCTGGGAGTACAAACGTGTTTAATAGCGTCGCAGGCAGCGGACTACCTGGCAGATCAGGAGTCAATGCAAGAGCTTTGCAAGTGCGCTGGTGACTGGCTTTTCAGATGCAGCCAAGGCGATGCACAAAATTCCTGCAATGCTCAGCGGCACATAGACGCGTCCACACATTCGTCTTTGGCTCAAGAAAAGATGCAGGTATGGTGCATTCTACTTGTTCAAGGCGATGCTGCGATGTGTGTTTTTGCGGCCGACTGATGCCAATGCTGCATGATGGCAGGCCGAAACATGCCGCACTGGTTGGTGGCACATGTGGTATGTGAACGTACATAGGGATGTGCGGGCGCAATATGGTACACAGAACAACCTGGCGCCAACTGTTTCAAGCAATTTTCGGCCAGTACGCTGTAACAAATCCTCCTTTCCAGTAGTTTGCGATTGAACTGCACAATTTTTTTTACGAATGTGTGTTTATCTGTCTCTGTCGCCTACGGTTTAGGCTCAAAACAGGCTCTGAGCCTTCCAGTCACATACAATCACACACACACACACACACACACACACACACACACACACACACACACACACACACACACACACACACACAC
>JAUMHD010028599.1:0-30019 GCA_032359135.1 Ulvella scutata
GTGTGTGTGTGTGTGTGTGTGTGTGTGTGTGTGTGTGTGTGTGTGTGTGTGTGTGTGTGTGTGCGTGTGTGTGTGTGCGTGTGTGTGTGTGTGTGTGTGTGTGTGTGTGTGTGTGTGTGTGTGTGTGTGCGTGTGTGCGTGTGTGTGTGTATGTGCGTGACTGAATTCCCTGAATGTTCGATCGCCCTGAAGCACAAGGTAATCGAACCGAAAGGGTGCATGCAATTCAGTTGACAGGTGCAGCACATACACATGAATAATGCAATCATCGTAACCTGGAGTGATGTCTGAGCTTGTGCCACCTCGGATGCAACCGCCGCACTGTTGCCCAACGCCTCCGTTGCAATATTAATGCCGTTGTGAGCGTGCAATTGAGAAGAGCTCTTCGGAGGCCGTGGCCGCGAATGCAGCACGTGCCGCCCCACCTGAACATCTAAACTCGCTCCTTTGACCTTGATGCATTGCTGTTGATTTGCTCTGTACACGTGCGTGACGTGCGCGTCCCTGCAAGTTCCTTTTCATTGATCTGTTGGTCGTTCTTGTGTCACAGTGTTGGTGGCGGGGCGGGGGGAGTTGAAATGGCATATGCCTTGCAAATAGTTGTTGCTGCTGCAACTATTTCGGTAGAAACAACAGAGTACTTGGGAGCGAGGTGATGGTGGTACCGATATATACCTGTAGTAAGCCAGCTGGAACATCCGTTCTCTCCAATGTTCGCGGAGTCTCCAGCATGGCCGCGCCTGCGGACCGGCTGTTCGAATTCTAGACTGGCACATCTGTGATCACTTTCAACATTTTGACCTGAACGGGTGATAGACAAGAGGTCTGCGGAGTACAGGTGCACCTGAAGGTGGTTGGAAATATCCGCGGCATATATATGCAGAAACAGAAGGGCAGTGTACACTCGTGTGGGCAGCCCACCATGCGTATGTCATCGCATGCCCATGCTTCACCATCCCTAGTGCGCCTTGAAGCTGAGGACCTGCTACTGGATAATGGCAGTTACTAATTATCGGACTTCTGAAGCAGATAGACTTCAACCAGACAATCGCAACACATGCCTGGGGCGTGGATCGTGCGTGACCTGGCTCACAAGCATCCTCTAGTCGCCCAGCAGAGCACTGTGACGAGCAACTCCTGCTCGTTTGCATGGAGGCGGTGTGCAGGAGGCGAGCTTGCAGGCCACTGAGAACGCGCGGTAGGGGCAGGCAGGCAACCGGACAGTGCAGGCAGTCACGTGTACGTCTGGCAGCCCCTGCTCATGCACATGCCGTGCAGCAGCACAGAGGAAGGCCATGCCCCTACACTGACAACTTGACAAATATAACTAGCTCCATGCGGAAGGATGTCATAGCACATGGCTTGGTAGAATTACACTGGACGCTGGTTTGGTGCGGCATACCCTAACTGGCAACGTGCCCATGCCGTACCCATGAAAAACCTCGTGCCAACAGGCACACAATTCGGATACTCCCAACAAGGTGGCAGCCCCACCGTTGATGTCCACAACTGCAAAATCACATCAAGCCCACGACACAATCAAGCAACACCAACTAAACGTTCCTGTGGGGGCCTGTGTGGGCGCCGATGCACTTGAGCCTCCAACACCAATGAGGGGGCTCCTGCGCAGGAACTCGCAAGCTCTGAAAGTACAAGGCGCTGTGCTCACGGATCAGAGGGGTGCTCCGCGGAGTCCTTATCATCGTCTGCGAGGTCATCGTCCGGCAGTATGGCGGGGAAAGTGGCGAGGTGCTGATGGTTAGCATGCACCCACTGGTTTATTGCGGGCAGCAGGTCGCGCACGACCGCGGTGCTGACGTCCTCCTCCTGGCTCTGCACAGCAGTAGCGCCCTCTTGAGCAAAGTTTTGTATCATGCAGGGTGCTTGGGTGCTGGCCTGTCTACTGCCTTTCTAAGAGAAAGTTTGCAAGAGGCGTGCTCAGGCACGTGCAGTGAGTCAAGCGTGCGCAACACGCAGACAAGGCGCTCACATGGAGCGGCCGCAGCTGAGGTGGGGGTGCAGTGTGGAGCCTGGTGGGTGGTTGCAAGGGGAGCAGTTCGGAGGCTACTAGGCGGCGCAGTGTGGAGCGTGGCAGGCATCTCGTTGCGCACATGCAGATGAGAAGAAAGCATGATGCACAATGCAGGCACAGAGACGTGGCTAGGGTGCCTATGGTAGCTGACGGTTCACAGCGGGAAGATTGCTGCTAGAAAGGAACGCGCACCTGCTCCTTGACCCATGCATTCGCAGCCGGAGACAGAAGAACTCGCCATTCCATATCCCAGGTGACTGCCCCGGTGTCCGAAGTTGACTGCCCAGAGAACAGGGAGGCATGCAGAGCCCCCGCGCACCGTGCCGTGCCGCCTTGCCCCGCGGTGGGTGCGCCGCATGCCGGCTCCCCCGCCCCCATCCCCCCAACCCCACCCTCCGGTGCATCAGCCTTTCCAGCTGTGCTAGATGCACCTGTGTGATGTGACTGCTGATCTGCACATGCATGAAAACCATGCATGCACGTGAGTGTCGCAATCAGGGCTGCACCATGCGGGCCAGTGAGCATGGCGGCGGGGATGTGCACGGCTGCTTGGTCCCATTCTGGGTCAGAGGACATGAGAAAGACGTCGGGGGAGAGGGGGAGCTCGTGTGGACGGGGGTCCTGGGCGCCTGGAGTACGAGAGCGGCCCCACCCCAACCCCCCCTGCTCGCCCCAGTGGGCCTCAAATTCCCTCAGATGTGACTGAGGGCCATTGGCAACTAGCATTGCCACGGCACCGCTTCTCTGAACATGCATGGCCTTCTCCTGGAACATGCAGGAGCCCCTGGCCACCAACACCACGGCACCCGTGTAGTCCCGCGCGCTGCCCTCCCCCGCATATGCATCATCAGCATGCTTTTGGAGTTCCTCACACGCATCTAGAGGGTTTGCCATCATAAGAGGCCCCTGAAGCGGCCTGCCTGGGGCATGATCAGCGCCGCATGCATGCGTTGTGTCAGATCCACTTGCAGCATCAGCACAGTCAGCACCAAGCGGTTCTGATGACTCAGCAGCATGCTCGGCACCGCAATCATAATCAGCTTGATCAGCGCAAGTGTGGGAGGAAGAAGCGAATCCAGATGTGTAGGAGAGCAGCTGCGGCAAGCCATCGCAGATGCATCGCTGAGAGGGCGGCTCCACAAAGCTATTCGCGGGCGCTTGGGTGTGCGGGGGCTCAGCCTTGAGAGCCTCCTCCTCCGCAGCACACCTCTGAATGACACCGTTCACCTGCTCCAGCCAGTCATTACCTTCTACAGCCTGCAGCAGCTCGTGCGGCGCCAGGTGGCCGCCGCATGCCTCGCAAGGATCCGGGCTACCACTCCTACGCTGGGGCATGCTCTCTGGGGCTGGCAACGGAAGCAGAGGGGGCCCGAACGAGGCCCCTGCGCCACTGAACAGCACCACCTTGCGGGAAGAACGGTGCGGATGGCGAGCCTGCGGCAAGCTTGCTGCACGCGCGCAAGGTGGCGGCGCACCGCCGGCACCAGTGCAGGGGGCCAAGTGGACGGCGACGGCGGCCTGCTCCCGGTGCAGGTTGCGGGGCCTGCCGATGATCTGCGCGACGGCGATGTTTGGCGGCAGCAGCTCCGTCAGTGAATCGAACGAGATGTCCGGCCCTGCGCGCAGTATGGGCGCGCGGCTGCACCGCAGCCCCAGGCTGGCAGAGGCCCGCAGGAAGCAGACCCCATAAGCGACCAGCTTGGCCTGGAGTTGCTCGCCCAGCTGCTTGAAACTGTCATGCTCCACGCTCTCGTCTGGCGGACCTGCATCTGGATGTGCGTGCATATGCATGTGTGATTCAGCGTCGCGATGCTCACCGCTCGCCACCCCCTCCTCATGCACATGCTCGCGGGCATGCTCGCCGTGCCTGTTCCTGTTCCCCCCCGGGTGCACAGTCAGCGGGGGTTGCTCAGCAGCCTGGGAGGTGTCTACTGAGCATGTGTGCTGAGGCTGGTGCGTGGCAGCGTACTGCTCCACGCCGTCCGTGGAGAGGCCGGCTCCGGTGCAAGCGGCGTCCACCTTGATGTGCTGCAGGCCCGAGGCCGGCTCCCCACTGGTGGCCTCTGCAAGCTGCCTCTCCAGCTGCGACAGAAACTTTGTCAGGTCGTCAACGCTCCCCGTGCTGGTGCTGCCCCCTTCGTGCTGCCCCCCTCTGCTGCCGTCCCCAGGTGACTCTGCCTCCGCATGCATGAGCGTGCTGAGCAGCGCGCTCGCCGCCTCTGACAACTGCATGACCGCCTCGATATGTTGCGATTCAGGCTGCACTGCTTGATCACCGGCATCAATGTAGATTTTGCTGTCTTCTGCTCCTTCTGAGTCCCCTACGCCACCCATCGAAGAGATCATGTTCGACAGCATGCCCTCTGGGTCAGTGTCGGCGCCAGCCAGGAGCTCCATCCTGAGTAACTTGAACTCCCCTTCTACCCCTGTCAGGTCTAAATCTACGCAAGTCTCGGATGACCCGTCAGAATACTCCGGCCTGGAACATTCTGTATCGTCTAGAGAATCTGCTTGAGCTGGAGAGTAGAAGGGAGGTGACTCGGTGGTGCACAGCTTGGCATGCGAGGGCGCAAAAGAGTCAGAGGCAGAGGGGTCACAAAAGGCCTGCTGTTGCTGTTGAGCCTGGGCGCCTTTGCTGAAGCGGGCGCCTTTTGTGCTCTGTTCTGTAGTCACTATGCCAGAAGCAGGGGCGCTAGATTCCTCCTCGCTCGCTGACGAGTCTGAGCTTCGGGAGCGCAAGTCGAGCACGGGCTCGCCCGCTTCGGCCTTGCGGAGCACTTGAATGAGGACATCGAACTGAATCTCTTCCTTCAGCGGCAGCATGTCTGCAAGGCGGTGCTCTGCAGTGCCAGAGCCTGCCTGAGATGATGGTGGTACAGGGCCTGCGTGTGCGCGTGGATGCTGGGGGGCGGCGGGATCGCCACACTTGCGGTCCAGCCGAACACCCATTGTTTCCGCCTGCAGGCACGGCGGTGCCGGCGGCCGAACGACAAACGCGTCTACAACTTTGCGGCAAACCCGACACCGGCGCTGCCGCAGCAGCCGGGCGGAGTCGATGTCAAACCGCAGGGCAGGGAACTGGAGCTGCGCAGCATCTGCCTGCACAGGTGGCCAGTCTCACGGTCAAGCTGCCTGCACACATCAGAGCACCCCCGTGCCCCCCTGGCAGCACTTTACAGCATGAATCATGTGGTTGTCAGAGCAGCATGCAGTGTATGCAAAACACATCACAGCACAGCGTGACCGTGCCCGCACACACATGCACGAACTTTAAGAACATTGCAAGGTGGCTGGTGCTGGCGGTGCTGGAGAATTGCAGGGGCAGGCAGGCAGGGAGAGGTTGAGGGGGGGGGGCAGAGGGCCCTACCTCAGACCTCAAAACGTGCTCGGGTTTGTCCTCACACACGGCTGCACACTCCCTCTGGCGCCACAGCGCAGGGCACACGCCGGCAGACGCATACGGCAGCACAGAGTTCTCGGTGTGAATCTCATGCATAGGCTGTGGTGGTGTTTGCAGGGAGGGGAGGACAGGCAGCAGGTGGCCCTCGGTGCTTAGCACGTAGTGGTCCAGCACAGCAGAACCGTTTGAGAACAGCAGGAAGAGGTACTTGAGGGTCTCTGCCAAGAAGAACGACTCCATGCCGTCCTCCATCGCCCCTGCACATTCTTTCCACACACGTTGCTGGACTGTGCACAACTGTGATGTTGTGCTGTACAGAATGACGCAAAAAAAACTCTGTGATTGTCTGGAGTCTAGCTCTGGTGCGGAAAACCTGCAAGTGTGAGGGCACGTGCACACAGTGCAGCACGAGGCCACTGGATTTGAGTGGTTGCGATTGGTGCTGCAGCTGCGGGTCTGTGGTGCCGGCACAAGCAGTTGTGTGTCTGGAGCATGCGCGTGCAGTGGCAGGTTGCTGGAGACTGCTGCTGTTGTGGTTGTGGGCCATGCTGGTGCGGTAGAAGAGTGATGCATGCTGTTGATTCTGCAGCCTGGCGTTGCATCCTGAACCAAAAACTTGCGACGGTAGAAAACGGCACAGCAAAACCAAGGTCTGGTGAATCCCTCGAAGCAGTGTCAGTGGCAATGCGTGGAGAGATGGGCGTAGAGGCCTGACAGTGCTCAGCAGCAGACCTGTTGCGATGTTGCGCACGGAGCAGTAGCCGCAGGGGGCAGAGTTGTAGGTGCTGATGGTGTCCAGGATGCCTGCCCCTGCCCGCTGATAGCGTGGCTCCCCGCTGGCAGCCCACAGCGCAAACGCACTCTCCACTACTTCTGGTCTTAGAGGGTACGCCAACTCTGATGGGTGCACCTGCAGCCACGCAAACACGTGCATACGCTAGTATCAGGTGTGTCATGAATTCCCTGCCTTTTGAGTTCAATAGCCACCTATGGTGTATGGAAGAGCACAGTCACATGGTCAGACGTAGAAAGGTTTCGAGTTCACAGCCACAGTGGAGCAGTCGAGGCGCTGCTGAATGTTCTGCGACAGTTGATCGATTGCTAGCTGATGTGCTGCATCAGACGTCTCAAGTCTGAAGGTTACTGCCGGTGCACACCTGATTGAGCAGCACGCTGATCTGCTCTGGGATCCACCCGAAGTGGCTGAAGGCAGCTATGTAGTCTCCAAACAGCATGTGCGCCTCTGTCAGCTGCCCGATGCTCGCCTGCAGCATGCCATGTACTTTCACAGCACGGTCAGCCTGATACAGTATAGGCAGCCTCATACAACCATACACTATGGGCAGCATGCCATGTACTTACACAGCAAGGGCAGTCTCACACAATCAAAACAGCATGGGCAGCCTAACCCGACCAGCATAAACATAGGAACCGAATCATGCGCTTGGGAATGTAGAGGTGCCTGATACACAAGACGATCAGAGATAACAGGAAGCAAGCTGGTGTGATTTAGCTTCATGCTCTGTTTAAATGAAAGACGCAGCAGGGTGCTGGGCGTAGTGAGAACAGATAATTAACAGTGTGAGTCAGGGGTATCGTTATTGACAACTTGTCAGCCACTGTAAGCCAACTTCCATCGTGGTCACCCCGGAAACTCATGAAGTGTTACATATTAACACGCCCCAAAACGAACACTTTAAAGTATATCGCTGAAATAATTACTCTTTCCCCATTCCTTTACTATATCCCTGGTGTGACTAGACCATCGCACCTGCAGAGCGGGCCAGAAGGCAGACAGCGACGACACCCATCCCTTGATGGCAGACAGCTTCGTCATGTGGACGTCCAGCAGCCAGGAGAATCCGTGCCAGGTGCCCTGCACCGCCATGTGGCGCTGGGCTGACGCATACTGGTCCACAAACATCTCCAGGTACCCCTCATCACCAAAAATCAGGTACGTTTTTAGGAGATACTCATAGTATGAGTCTGCACCAGCTCCTATTCCTGCATCTTTCCTCTCCCACTCTCCTGTGGTGGTCCAGAGAGTGTTTCCTACTAGGTGAGTGGTGGGGTCGCGCCGCGCAAAGATCGCTTGTACTGCACGGTCAGCTTTTTGGCCGTAGACTGGATTTCCGCTCAAATGGGAAAGCAGCCGTAACTCCACTGCCAGGGTGACTGCGCAAGCAATGCAGGTCTCTTCAACATCTCCGGTGATGCGCCCATGGCGAAGGTTCACCCATGAGACGGGGATACCGGTGGTGGTGTTGAAAGCTGGCAGCAGCTGCTGTGCAAGCTCTTGAGCTTTGGAGAGAAGCACGCCGTCGTAACTTGAAACAAGGGTCGGGTTCTGTTGTACAGCAACGTGTGAGGCCAGTAGCCCTCCCAGTGCCCTACATGCATCCTTGCACGTTACCGTGTTCTGACATCCACTTGCCAGACTGGTGTATGAGCATAGAATGTACTGGAGCAAGATGCGTGCTGTTGTGAGTGGGACCGATAGGTCCTAGAAGAGATGAATGGAGTTGAAAGATATCTGAACATCGATCATCAAAGTCATCACCCGGCTCAAGCACGTCCAATATACTTCGTGGTAGGCACAAATCTATCTTGTTGGCAACAA
Source organism: Ulvella scutata (assembly GCA_032359135.1). Taxonomy (NCBI): domain Eukaryota; kingdom Viridiplantae; phylum Chlorophyta; class Ulvophyceae; order Ulvales; family Ulvellaceae; genus Ulvella; species Ulvella scutata. The sequence continues at coordinate 8,053 of JAUMHD010028599.1, forward strand.
AAAGTGCTACATGAATGCGCAGAAGTACCACTGTACATATACAACAGAGTTAAGGGCTCATCGTTGTAAAACTACTGCATAAACACGTTAACGCATACTCGTATAAAAGAAAAGAGCGAGGTAAAACAGGAAGGGAAGTAATTCGAGCAACAAGCTCGGAGACAACGGAATAGATGTTTTGAACTTGAAACGTTCCTATGATCACTGGAATTCGATGATCAACTTACCTGATGGTGAGTTCGAACACATGTACACGTGTGGAGGAGTTGAAGTGCACATGTTCATCTATCAACCTCAGGCCCCTCCTGAAATCATCTTCCATTCCAAACAATAGCAATGAATCCAACGAGTCCAGTAAGGTGAGTCCCACGCCCCCCTGTGAGTTGGAGGGCCTGCATGATATGGGTCTGACACTGTCTTGTGGGAACCCATAGCTCATGTAGCTGTTGAATGCATGCACGAACATCTCCTTGCTCAATGCAGCTTTCCTGCTCTGCTCGCTTGCGTTGTACGGCTGGTCCCATGCTTCCATAAGAGGTTTCCATATGTCCTATATGCACGTTCATTGTGGTACTGCAGCAAGTGCGGGGTACTAAACTTTGCTCACGCACTCCCACAGCATCTATAAAACCAGTAATAAACTACTGTGATGTATGACGCCCGCTAAACCTGTACGTGAAAAGCCTTGGCACAACTTGTTCTCTGCTGTGTTTCTTAGGCTAAGGGGGATGCAAGCGGAAATGTGTACCTAAAGCATTGCAAGTAATAACTAGAGGCTATAATCGTACCACAAAGCGAGGCTTATGCTGCTGCGGCCAAGCAATAATGAATGGGGTCCAGGCGAGGGCATGTAGTGCCAGGATAACCCCAAACGCGCGATACATCATGCTCTAGCTCGCTGCTCCCAGACATGCCGACATTATCACATCACCTTCAGCTGTCTGCGCCCTGAGCAACACTCTCAGCGCAATGAGTACGTCGAGAGGGCCGAGAGGGTCACAACAACTCCAGATAGCTACCCAGACGGACTACATTTTGGTAGTATGTAGAAAACGTTTCCGATAATCTAGTACATAATGAGTTTCCGCAGCGTTTGTCTTTTGTAGCGTCCCCATCAGCCCATGCGCAAGCTACTCGAGTATACTCTGGACCTGACCTTGCAACGCAGCTGAGCAAGAGTCGGAAAAAGCAGTATTCCAGCGAGGGATACGCATCACCAAGGCGGTGGTTCCCACTCATGCAGTTTTCAACGGTTTACAGGAGCAAGAATCCATACTTCCCATCATGACACCGCAAGCCACTAGTGGGTTGTCGCGACAATTGTCGCGCATATACGTTTCAGATGCATTGATGAGAACACTCACCTGGTTGATAATACACTGCTGAGGTCATCTACTAAGTGTTCCTGGACTAGACGTCAAGTTGGGATTTTTTGGATTTTGCGCCTGTTTGGAAGTGTTTCTACGTGTCTCTACCCGCATATAGTACCGCTAGAACAACATAATATCACACATATCGAACGTGTGCATCAGCTCGTGCCTGCGCAGCATGGCCCGTCTACGTGCACGAGGGTATCAAACAACGTTGCGCCCATCATCAAGATGCTCTGGATGCGCAGTGAGCGCAGCTGTACAGGTGATGAGTTGAGACAATATCTGCAGAAATATTTCAACTGTGCCACTGTAACTGTGCCATTTCCGTGCTGGTTAGCACTCCCATGGGATTGGAACCGCCACTACTTGCTTGACGACATGGACACATTTGGACGTAGGAAAGTACAGAATGACGTATAAGCATTAATTGTATTCATAGTTTGCAGGATGTGGCATCCACGCGCTCTCCAGACCTTGCCGCGGATGTACGCCAGGACTTCCCTGTGTTGGAGCAGGAAGTCCATGGCAAGCCTCTGGTGTACCTGGACTCAGCAGCAACTTCCCAGAAACCCATTCAAGTTCTGGATGTCATCAGAGAGTTTAATGTACGTGACACAGCCAACGTACATAGAGGTGTACATACACTGGCATCACGGGCCACAGACGCCTATGAAGGTGCCAGAAGAAAGGTGGCAGCATTCATCAATGCGCCCAGCGACAGGGAGATCGTTTGGACGAAAAACGCTACCGAAGCCATCAACCTGGTCGCCCAGTGTTGGGCAATGCACAATTTGAAGGATGGTGATGAGGTGCAGATCCACCCACATAAACAGTGAACGTTGCATCCCCCCTTTCATGATACCCCCCGATTGTAGCCATGCGCTGAAGCTATATTCTCTACATCTTCGTTGTGCATGAACTGCTTTCATCATTCAGTGTGGAGAACTTCCCAGTGTGGAGCTGCCCAAGCCTGCCTGTTGCCTCATCACATGTCCATGAATTGATAAGCTAACACATTCCTGGGGTTTGTGAAGGTGGTTATCTCCGTAGCAGAGCATCATGCCAACATCGTGCCTTGGCAGATGGTGTGCAAAGCCACTGGTGCGACTCTCAAGCATATTGGGCTAACGACATCGCAGGAGTTGGACATGGATGATCTCAGAAGCAAGGTATGCACTGTTTGTAGCTACATGTCAGGCTGTTGGCCGTAGGTGTATACATGTTAGGTGCCATTTCTGGAACCCCTGGAACGCCATGAGACAACTTAATCGACCACCACAATACAAGCACAACACAACTCCTAACATTTCTGATCGAATACAGCAATACTGTTTGCCTGCAGAAAGAGGATAGATATGACACATGATCATGTTCCCTGTTCGCAGTGCTTTGAGTAAGCATTTCAGCAAACTGAATATCTTGCATCTTTCCCCTCGCGATTTCGATTTCTGGGTTTCATGCCTCAAGATTGCATTTCGATTGTACACTGGGGCGAAAACGGTCACCATATGAAACAGCAACTTTCCGCGTGAACAAGGAGGCCTCATGTGGACTACATGTGTTGCCTAACAATCGTTGATATGCTGCCAGCATGCTGGGACGCCTGCTTGCTGGCTGTGCAATGTGGTTTGATCTGCGGATGTTCTTTACCGGTATCATAGTACTGTCTGTCTGACTGTTTGTGTGCCAAAGCATGGCAAAAGTGGTATGAGAGTCGGAGGTGCTTGTCTCCGCACTGCACAGCCCCTGGTGATGTTGCAGAGATTCAAAGCGTAATTAGCCCTGTATGTGCATCACCAAGGGCGCAATAGAATTCGTCAGCAGGGCTTTCAGGTGCCGGTGCTGCATGCCTTGCAGATTGGGCATTGTTCGAACATTCACACTGCTTCCCTCAGCGCCGCACGCACCGATCCTTTCACATCAGAGCCAAAAATTGTTTTGGTTGCATGCCTCAAATCCAGAGCTTGTAACAAATACAAGCATTGCCGTGTTTGCCAGCAGAGCCTTCGCATGGTCTCTAGTAGCCAGAAGTGAAATGATGTGGCCGACAGTGGCGTGACTGACAAGTTGTCAGTAACGTTTCCCCTGGTGCTGTGCAGGTGACAGGCAGGACCAAGCTGATAGCTCTGCCACACGTTTCAAATGTGTTGGGATGTGTGCTGCCAGTTGATCAGGTGGTGGAAGTGGCTCAGCAGCATGGAGCTAAGGTTCTGCTGGACGCGTGCCAGTCCGTTCCACACATGCCAGTTGATGTACAGGTACGATTGCTGGCAGTAAAGAACTGTTCCAGCTCACACTCAGCCTGCAAGCTCAGGTCTCTGCTGTTCTATCCTTGTTCCAGGCGCTGTTTATGATGGATCTCCCTGCATGTTCTGTTGTTTTGTTCAGGCATAGTGTTTGTTCTTGAAGCCTACACGAATAGCTGATTGTTTGCTACCAGACATGACTGTATACTCTTGTGCATAATATGTGCTGTAGTCTGTAAGCATCTAAAAGCTGTGTAGATGTTTGTTACATTGCTGCTGTTACTGTTTATTCTGTCGTTGTTCTGGTATTGTTCTGGCTGAGACGGCCCTGGGTGGCTGGTGCTACGTCAGCCACGTTATCATACGTGACTGCCCCTCCACCCGCCACTCTTCAGAGTGCTGATCCGAGACGCTTTACCTCTGGGGCTGACGTCATCCTTGATGGAGTTTATTGTTTAACAGATGCTGCTGCTGTGATTCCAGAAACAAAGCTTTCCGTATCTGACCGCTTGTTCGACTCAACCTTGCACTCTCTGATATTGCTCTACATGTGCAGCATGATCGCTTCAAGTATCAGGTAGCCAATCAAGTCATGATCGCTTCAAAGACTTTATCACTTCAGGCAGTTGTGCTGGTGCAGGCACTAGGGGTTGACTTCATCGCTGCCTCTGGCCACAAGATGGCAGGTCCAGCTGGCGTCGGCTTCCTGTGGGCCAAGGCCTCAATTCTAGAGGCCATGCCACCGTGGCAGTTTGGGGGAGAGATGATAGATCAGGTGTTTCTAGATCATTCCACGTTTGCGCCTCCACCACTTCGGTTCGAGCCTGGCACGCCCGCCATCGAGCAGGTGGTCGGGCTGGGTGCGGCTGTAGACTACCTGACGTCCGTTGGTGGGATGGAAAGAGTGCATCAGTTCGAGATGGATCTAGGAGCTTATCTGTATGAGGAGCTGGCCGCCGTGGAGGGGGTGGAGGTGTACGGGCCCCCTCCAGATGCAGCTCTGGGCCGTGCAGGTTTGGCGGCTTTCAACATTGAAGGTCTGCACGCCACAGATGTGAGCATGCTTCTAGATGCTGCAGGTGCAGACGACCTCTCTGCTGCTCTCTGTGAATGCGACCTGGATTTCCTGCTGCGAGTGTGTCTGCACCAGTATCGTGGCAAGTGATACATGCACAGATCAGCCCATCCGAGCACATTTGTTGTGGTATGAATGTAGTATTGGCAAGCAGACAGCAGGCAGGTTGCGCGTGGTGATGTGGCAGAAGGGGCTTCTGAAGCTGGGCCAAAAGTATCAAGGCATCGGCCACCACGAACATTGTGGCATTGCCCTTCTGCTGCTGTGATGCTTTACAGTACTTTGATCTGTACAGTACGTTAGTCTTTTCAGTTCTTTAGTCACTTCCTTGGGTGACACGGCATGGGCTCTAGTGCTTTGTTGCCTGTTGCGGGACGAGTGTGTATAGGTGTTCACAGCATTGTTTTGTGACGCATAGTGAACTGAAGCTGCAAGCAATGAACCCGTATACGTGCCTCAAGCCTTGGAGCAGACGTGGGTACTGTGTGCAGGCGTCGCGGTGAGGTCGGGGCATCACTGTGCGCAGCCGCTGCACACTGAACTTGGGGTGAATGCATCAGCTCGGGCGAGCCTGTACATCTACAATACACGCTCTGAAGTAGACAGCTTTGTGGACGCTCTGAAAGAGAGTGCCGCGTTCTTCAAGACGCTGGGTGCTTGATGATGCATGCATATCATGATAGTGGCACGTGGTGCCTTGTATGCATATGTGGCGTGAGGGTCCTCATACCAGTTCAGTGTCCAAGAGCTCTGGAGCCGAGACTAGAACAGCACTACGAGTGTAGAAGAATTTAATGTATGGTTTACTGCAGTGCATCGATGTGTGCGTGTGTGTCCTGCATATCTGGTCGCTTACAAAGAGAGCGGCGTCAAACACATCAACACGTCGCAGAGAACCCATCATTGAGGTGGGCCATCAACCACATACCACCCACAACTCCGCACAAAGTATACCAAGACAGTACACATCAATCAAACATCCAGCGCCCCAGAGACAGCGGCAAGTGCCCGCACACAAGCACCACACGTAAGCACGCAGGCCCTTGGGCCCTCCTCGCCCACTCCCTCCAGCTCCTGGCTTTCCCTCGCACGTCTCTTTCTTCATGGCCGCAGCGCCCTCCCCGGTCGCCTCTGACACTGGCCGCACGTAAGCTACGTTGAGTCGCCTCCCCCCGCCTCCAGGGCAGGGCCGCCGGTGCTGCTCTGCTTCCGGGCTCCGCATCTGCCGCCCACGTGGCGTCGCCCCCTCTCAGCATCCACTTGGAGCCCCCAGCTTCGCCCCTGTTCTCCCAGACTGGGGCCCCTGGTTCCTGCAGGCCTCCCACTTTTGCGGCTTTGCGGTGGAGAGGGGGGGGGGCACCGGAAGCAGAAGGGGGGTTGTGGGCACGGCGTGCCTGAGGAGGCCGGGGGGCAGGGGGGGGGGCGGGGGGCTTGGGAGGGAGCGTTGTGGGGCTACAGCACGAAGCGGAGGGAGGCAGCGCTTGGAGAGGGAGGGGAGGGGCTGGGGAGGCCCGGAGGAGTCCGCTGCACCGGTGGATGCAGGGTGATGCGGGGCGGAGGTCACTGTAGTTTGGATGAGGGCTGTGTGCTTCCATCCACAATGCCACATGGAATAGTGGCGCACAGCTGGTGCAGCGGCTAGCTGTTTGGTTGCTTCTGGCTTGGTGTGTTGTTTGATTCGTGAGAGGTGTCGGGTGGTTGCTGGTGGTGGTCTCTGCGTTGTCGCTTGGTTTCACATGCTCTACACATGTGCAATCTTGGTACTTGTGAGCCACGGCCCTGTCGATGCAAGCACACAACGCAATCAATGCTTTCATTTTCACAGAACAACATTTTCACAGAACAAGTTGTTACAGCTGAATCAATTCAGAGGTCTCCAACGTGCCATCTGAGCCCCCCCCTGCAAGCCGCACTCAACCACCCCCACACAGCCCCCACAGCGGCTATACCTATGCACCCCGAGCACATCCAGATGCTCTGCAACGAGTTGTAGAGGCTTGTGTACGCCCCAGTAACTTGAGCAGCTGCGAATCAGATGACCAGACGCAACTGCTATAGATGCTGCGCATGAAATCATCAGCTTTCATTCCCCCCCTCCTCGATAAGTCTCAGTCCCCCTCGAACAGCAGCCGCATGGTGCGGCCGATGATCTGCTTCTCCCGCTGCCGCACAGCGGCGAGAGCGGCGAGCGTGTATGTCGTGGCCTCCTCCTCCGTCACCTCCACCTCCTCGCCATCTGCACACCGCGCCGCCTAATCGCCCCTTCCAAAAGAAAGAAAAAAAGGCCGGCTCATCGCCTGCTTGTACATTAAGGGGAAACGGCATCGCCTGCTTGTCGAAGGCGCAGGGAAGAAGGAAAAAGGAAAAATCTACACTGGCTCTTTCTGCGATTAGAAAACACGGAGAGAAAAGAAGAATGCGGCACCGGCAGCAGGCCATGTTGCCGGCCGCACCCCACACACACAAGACAGGCGCAAGCTTGCGGCCTGTAAACAGAGGCAAACTTGGCGGACAGAGCACCGGTACATTGCACCACACTATAGTTTGTCGTGGTGCTATCTGCATAGTGTGCTGTGCTGTGGTTGTTCTTGCATAGTGCGGTGCAGCATAGTGCACTATGGTGTACTGGCATGCATGCAGTGCGTCCATCGATACCCGTTGGCCATCGGACCCTTCCCCGTGACCTGCTGGGCACTTGTGGCACACCAGAGCGTCCACAAGCTCGCTGATCTGCAGTGGTAGGCTTGTGGCAGGCGCCTCTCAGCCCCTGCTCTTGCAGGAATCAGTTCACAGTAGGTAGTCCGTGAGTGACTAATTCGCAAGAAGTTTTCATCGTGGATTCAATCTTGACCAGCTTTGATGTGAGCCGAACAGGGAAAGGATAATTGTGCCAGCGAAATACTTGAAAGCACTCCTTTACAAGCTGGAAAGGTAGTAAGTAGGCATGAACCCAAAATAATTTAAAGTATTCTTTTTGGAGGTATTTAATACATGCAACAAGTAACAATTCATGATTGCCCGGAGTTACCATGGCGGTAGAAGTGAATTCATTTGCCCGAATGTGGCTGACGAGTTGGCATTAACCATCCCCCTGGCGGCTGCCAACAGACACAATGCATGCTCCCAGTGCCAAACGAAACAATCACAAGCAGCTTGGCTTCCGAGACTCAGGCAGTGGATGCAGGCACCTTCACTGACGGGCACCGCAGCTGCAGGCACAATCATGTTGGGCTGCGATATAGACTCTGCCCGCTTTGCATCAGCCGCGACGTCCAGCTTCTCGTACACAGCGTCCAGCACCCCCTCCACTGCCTCCTGTGCCAGCTCGTACGTGTCCACACCATCCAGGCCTGGAAACTGGCCCTCCTTCAGCAGGATGCGTGCCAGCTCTGGCAGGTCCGTGGGGTCCTCTGGCCTGCATGCATTGCGCTGCCACATGAGAGCCATGTTGAGGGGGCCACGCCATGGAGGCAGCACATTGCGACCCCCATCCCACCAGGCCAACTGGGGCCAGCATGCGTGTAGGCTGCCACATGCTGGCTACATCTTTGGGCCAGTATTCAGGTGCTAGGGTGTACAATACGGTGCTTTTATAGTAGTATGTAGTGCTTCGCTGACATATTTAGTCTTTCCCCATTCATTAACTATGTCCCTGATCACCTGCCTCCAGCACAAGGCCACAGGGCAGCCCCACAACTGTGCTCAAAGGAAAGCTGGGGGCGCTGTGCAAGGTGCATGGCAGCCTGCAGCAAGCGCAGCAGTGGGCCACCCTGCACCAGGGTTGCTGTTAGTGCCAATTTAGTAACCAGGTTGCAGCTGTGTATCTTCCTGGGACGAAATCACTTGTTGAGTTGATTGGACGTCACCCCGGCAAATCATCGGAAAATCGTGAATTGCTCTGTGTACCACCCCCTAAAAAAAGAACGCTCCGCCGAAGTAATTCCTTTTCTCTACTTCGTTAAAAGAAACCCTACCTTGCACACCTCGCACAGCCCCCCCCTTGCCCCCCTCCCCTCCCCCCGCGCACACAGTGCCTGAACCACACATCCTATCCACTTCCCTGTGGGAACCCAAAACCCAAAACCAAAAACTGTCGACTTTCTATGCGGGATATTCTCTGTGGGAATTCAACAAGCAGCTCAGGAGCAGCGGCAGCCGCAGCACCTGGAGAACACGAAAGCCGCGAACGGCAGCAATGCGGAAGGCCAGCCGCTCCACTTGATGGGAAAGCTCTGCTGAGGCTGGAAGCCATACTTCTCCAGCAACTGCTCCTTCTGGCCCGCGTGCTCATCCCCCTCACTCACCTGCACGCTGCACACGCATGACACATGCAGCTGGCAGGCAGGCAGGCGGGTGGGCTCTAAACAGCAGCCCAGCATGCAGCCATGCACATGTGAGGCGCTGTGGCAGTACCAAAAGCGTCGTCCCAGGAACGATGGCCGTATTCTACCGCTAGGAGCGATGATGTCACAGATATAGTAGATTCGCCCAGGATTGCAGCAGTGCAGCATGCATGGCTGTGAGGATGTCTGGGAGAGGCACCGCGGCAGAGGGAGTGCTGGGCCCCTAGGGGTGGGCCTGCTGCAGGGGTCGGGGTGCTGTATATGAGTATATGCAGTACCATAGTTAATTAAAAGCATCGACAGCAAGCCTTGGTGTCACCATGTCACGTTTCAAAAGCTTCCAACAGTAGGCCATGTCACCACAGATGGGTCCAGAATTTTCGACAATCACCGAAATCGTCACTTGTTTGACCAAAAAGGTTCCGACAGCGGCACGCCAGCGCCACGCATGAAATTTGAGCTGGCATGCACCTAGGACAACATATAGGCAAGCCATGGTAACCACGGTTGCGCAATCTCACTGCCAAAAACGTCAACAAAGTCAATACTGTCAACATGGTACCCTCTCAGGAAATGGTACCCTGTAACAAGGATGGCAATGAAACGTCACACGTATCTTGCTTTGATGTTTACGACAGCTGAGTTGAGTTTAGATGTCACGCACTGGTCAAGTGTGAGTCTCAAAATGTAGTGTATACAAATGTATATTTTTTTGTATTTGTATCTTTTGGCTGGGGGGGGGGGGGCGGCACGTGCGACTGTCACTGCAACTAAAACAGCAATGCCTCGCTGTGGGTCTTGCGCAGAACACAAACGCAATGGGCAAAAGTGGTGTAGGTGCAAACCCGCAGAGTGAGCTTGAAGGCATCGTGGGGGTTGGTGCCCATGGGCGGCAGGAAGCCGTAGCTCACCAGCAGCTCCCCGCTGCTCTTCTGGCCATACGAGGCCACCACCTCCTCACCCTTGAGGAACATGCGTTCCGCACGCAGCGTGATGCTGGTGCCCTGCAGCGACGCAACCGCCTTCTTGCGCATCTCACGCCGCTTTTGCACCTGTAGCCACTCTAGCGTAAGCGCTGTTAAACACACTATCCATCACATAGTGTGGTGCCCAAACCTGCCTGTACCTTGTCTTTCAACTGCACAACCAGAGGCATCCGGCGCACAGGCTTAATTCCATATCACAGGTAGATATGCATGTGCGGCATGCATCACACCGCAACAGCAGGATCATCGCTACCGCCCCCCAGCATTCCCCCCAAAGAGCTGCCCAGGTTGGTGACACTGCTGGACAGAGCGCCGAGCTGGCCGGTGACCCCTGTAGCCGCGCGCACGTACGCGTTGCTGGCAGGAGAGTGGTTGATGAAGTCTGCCCATGGCACCAGAGCCTCCACCAGGGGCTCGTCTTGGAGCCTGATGAGCCGCGACAGCAGGATGCACACCCCCCATCTGCATGCATGTGTACAGCCCATGTACTTGTCATGTTGTCTGATGCATTCATGCTACAGCCACCCTGCCTCAGATGCGTATAAGAGTTATTTTTCTAGTCTTGCGCATGGTGCGCTGCTGCAAGCGCCGCTGTTGCTGTTCGAGGCGGGAACACAGAAGTGCAAACACAGGCATGATGCAGCAGGGAAATATTCCAGAAAAGGGGAAAGACTCATTATGCTAGCGAAATACTTTACAGATTTCTTTTTGGGGGGTATTACATGCTCACGATTCATGATTTTCCCCGGCATGACCACGATAGAAGAGTATTAATTTGGCTGGCGGTGGCTTACAAGTTGTCAATAACGACACCCCTGGCAAGCAGACCCGCTCCCCGCCCCCGCTCCAGGGGGGAGGGGAGAGGCAGCCCCCTCCCCCCCTCTCCCCACGCCCACACACAGTGAAGGCCGAAAGGCAGCAGCAGCCGGCAGCCTTCCGCGCACCTGAACGTCTCTTCTGTGACTGCGAATGGACTCATGTCCATGGCCGGCACAGCCTCCTGCACCATGGGGGACACTTGCTGCCACGCTGCAGCTGCGGCGGACGTCACCTGCGCGGCCGCCACCGCTGCCGACGTCGTCCGCACACTGTCCAGCTCCACTTGAGTCCATTCAAGCACACAGCCTGTGCGGCTGGGTAACGCGTTGATGTATGGGGCCCTACAGTGGCACCAAGCCCTCTGGATGCTTTCTGAACTGGGAACGTGCTGGGGGCTGAAAACTTGCCACACGAACACCGGCTGGCCTCACACTGTGCAGCCGGCCGCCACATGCTTCAGTAGAATCAACCCCTATCTCAGCAATACCATCATTTGTTCGCTGTAGCATGCATTCAGGTGAGGATGCTTCAGTTGGGGCAGTACCAGGCTTCAGCTGCTTGAGGCTTCAAACCGCTCGACTGGGCGAGGTCGCGTGCACCCTTTTCACTACCAACGGCAACCATGCGCTTGTAGTACCGATTTTGAGCCAGGAACATAGCTAGTATTGTCCAGTCGTCTAGCTCCTCGTTCGCGTTGAGCTTCTGAAGCAGTGGAGAGTCTTCCAAGGCTTTTGCAGACGTCAGCGCGCATTCGAATGGAATCTGCAGCAGTTTCGGGGACATTTATAATATCCGCACCATATCTTGAGGCTACGTGCATGTGCCACTACATATTCGGAACGGAAAAGGCCAGATATGGCTGCGATGTGCTGGACCACATCGCAGCCGTAGCAGCAAGCGACCAACGGCGCTAAAGCGCAATCTGATTCACACCTGCAACAGTTCTTCTCCTTTTTTAATTTTCTTTTCAGCCACCAGACCGCGCCCCTTCTTCAGTGTGTTCTGGAGCGATGCCAACTGATCTGGCAAACCTTGCTGCTTTAGCCTTGCCCACAGGCCACTATACAGACTGCAATCTGTGACAGGTGCCTCCTCCCTACATGTTTCAGAACTGTTTAATTGTTCCTGGCTAGGGTACTGCGATGTCGCGCACATAACGCTTGAAGTCCGGAACCATACCCTTTGAGGAGCCCGAATAGGCTGGATGCTCCCACATCCACAACACGGTCAAGTTGTTTTCGATCAAACGGAGGTCTTCTGGGAGGTGCAGGTGCCAGGACTGTCCGCCCCCGCTGCACTTGGCACAAGCGGATAGTGGCACTCATCTTTGTCGGAGTACAACGAAGTCAGGTACGAACCTTAACGTTCCAGTACGCACTAGCTAGTAGATTTGTACCTTGTCTTACATGCGCTATCAGTCGTGCGCCATCAGTCTTCTATCTATGTATTTACGATGCATTGACGGATCCAGAGTACTGCACCATGGTGGGAACCGTGCCACAACCGCGTGCTATAGTGTGTCCCATCCTGGCCCGGCCTTTCTTGTTGGTGAACTTTGATGTTGTGCGGATTGCCTCTCTCTCTCTCTCTCTGTGGCCCGGCTGCTTTGACATAGTGCTGGCAGTGAACTGTCAATCATCGAAGTTTTGGTTCATGTTGAGGATACTGTTCATCACGTATGAACATACAATAGGCACTTTTAGCGGCAATGGCGTGTATGCCAAGTCACAGACCACATCACTGAAGGGGTTGGGTCACCGTGTTGTTGTTCTGTCCGCTGCCCCTGATGGCTTGGAGCTAGTAGACGATGAAGAAGACTATGTAAGGGTATGAAACTTCTTTTCAGAACCTGTAGCTTGATCATATGCTGCTGTCTCACGCCCTCTACTGATTTCTTTGCAGGTGCGTGTGCCCCACTCTGCATGGGGTTCACTACAAAACAGCTGCGCCTGGAAAGAGTTCTCGGATGGTGCTTCTTGCTCTGACGTGCTAGAACAACTTCTTGATCCGGCCACACGAAGGCTTGCTTTTGACATCGTGTTCACAGTTGATTGGCATGCTGCACTCGCTTGGCAGAAGATCTGTAAATCCCTGCAGCACAACTGTAGCAGCAGCACACCTCTATGGGTGTTTCTCAGCTATAGAATGTTCTGTAGGGATGAGGAAGCTAGTGAGGTGAGTACCCTTGTGCATCAGCCCCACAGTGATAATGCAGTCTACACTGAAGTCCTCAAAGAATGTTACTAACGCTATGCTGCACAGGTCAGGTGATCAGGGAAGCGGAGAAATGGGCAGCTGCAACGGCCAACCAAACGATCACACTGAGCAAGTCAGACCAGGCTTTCGTGCATGATGCTGGATGGATATCACAGCACCACCCGTGCACATTCCTTCCTCCTGGAATCAGGGCAGATGCTGCTGCAATACCCTTGCCTCCTGATTGCTCCATAGTGCAGACTGGCGGTCATCTGGACGAGCAACACCGCCAGTGTGCCAGCAGGCAGGTGTGTCTGCACCCATTCACCCCTACTAACAGCAATCATCATGTTTAGTATACAGTAACATCTGATTAGTACGAACCCAATTGACTCCACGGATTTGGTTCGTACTATCCAGAAGTTCGGATTTTCCAGCAGGATTTCAATGTACAGACACCGTTTGACCTCACTGGTATGGTTTGTATAATCTAGCAGTTCGTATTAACCAGGTTCGCATTAACCAGGTGTTACTGTAATTCTGTTTCATCTCTGATTCCTCGCTCTTTCTTTCATATGCATGTCTCGAATCTTTCTCTCCCTGCACGATGTTGATATAATGATAGCAACACTTCGTTCTTTAGACTTTGTAAACAGCCAGGGTCAGCCCTTGGGCATAGGGGAATTTTCCTTGTGTTGCTGAATACATTATACTGCCCTTGCAGTGGCCAGGCGTGCAACGAAACCTCTTCCTCTGCTGTGTGAGATTGAGTCCCGAGAAGCAGCCACGCACATTCATCGAAGTCGCCGTCACGCTGTCCCGCCGAGGCGTTTTCAAGACGTATGCACTTCAGCCACTTCTTCTCGCACCTTCATCGTCCCCCTATTCGCAAGAGATAGTGAAGGAGTTTGAGGAGCAAGTTCCAGAAGGCCGTGTCGAGCGCACGTTCATGTCTGCTGAGCAGCTGGCAGACCTGTTCGCACGAACTGCCGTGAACTTCCACCCCTGTGTGTATGATGCTTATGGAATGACTGTGGTAGAGGCTGCGGCACAAGGCGCCCCGTCTATCATGCATGAGGTGTGCCCCCTCCTGGGCTTGAAACTGCTGCTGGTTCCAGTAGCTGTTGGGGTTCGCGGGGGAGGGAACGGTGGGGGGGGGGGGTGGGGGCACCCACTGGACAGCTGTGTAGTACTGTTTATGTATGGGGCTGCTGCAAGGGGAGGCATGTGTGTGTCATAGTGCTGCGGCACATGTCTTATCCTATTGGACTGTTCGACACAGTATCGAGCGAAGCAGTCAGTTTATGTGATCGTTACATGTGACTACCTGGGCTCTTGCCTCTCCTAAATATTACGGCCTTTCAACTTTGTAAGCAGAACTGTAGACCCGTGGTGTGTACAGTGAGTCTACAATGCATGTGGATGGCGTATACCGCACATGTGTATCCAGCTGCGGTGGGGTGGCGGCTGTTGTACTGCAGCTTCTCCTGCCCAAAGTTCGTTCTAATATCATGTATCAAAGTACTGAGTACAGTGTTAGATTACAGTGCGTTGCCACATGCACATGTCCGGGACACATGATTAGATGGGTTGTGATGTGCAGGGGGATACAGTCGGGGCTACCCATCTGCTGAGCCCTGCTCGGCATGAGAGCTTTGCATGCAACCTGGAGGCATCTGCTGATGTTGTAGCGCAGCAAGTTACAGATATCCTGAAAGATAGGACGAAATGTGGTCGTGTTGCAGCTCATGCAGCAGCTGCTGCCAGGCGATATGATTCTGAAGCGAATGCGAAGCAGCTACTCTCTCTTGTTCAGGAATATGTCTCAGTGGATACTATCCATGGTAGTGGACACTCATGAGATGGGCATGTAGTGGTGGCACTCATGTACAGTCGTTAGTGAGATGAGCACCCTGCTTCTGAGGGTGTTCCAAGTACGTGAGCAAGGAAGGGAGCTTTATGCTAGGCGAATGCTTTCACGCCTAGAATAATGGTGGCTTCATGGTTTGAAGCATAACGTTGCATACATGGATGTCTGGAGGATTGATATCGCTGGCTTCGTTTGAAACACTCAATTTAACGTTCGTAGATCATTAAAAAAAGCACACCGTGTACATTGCTTCACTTTACCTAATCTCAGTGAGTGTGCTTCTTGCATGCTCACATCTGCGCGTTGGGGTCTTGCTGTTGCGCGATTTCCATGCGCTCTCTGTTCGCATTCAATGCATCACGCAATCGCGATCATGCGCCCAGACACCTGCGCGTGTTGTTCATCTTTGGATAGTATACCTGCATGCCCTTGGATTACCTGCTTTGCTGCTGCTGCTGCGTATCTACAGATGGAGTGGTAGTATCTAACCAGGTGACACAGCGCCCACTGTCAGAGGTGAAGCCCGACATACTGTGCAAATAACACTAAGGTTATTTGTTGTACCTGTACCTATTTGTCCTGCAACTTCATGGCGTACGCCAGAATAGCTCAGTCGCTGAGCATGTCGAATTCGATCGTACCACAATGCGTTCTGGGGTCGGCGATGCAGCGTTCGGCGGCTGCAACCATACATAATGGTATAGATTCGTTTGATGCCTTGAGAATACCGGCGGGGTGCTGTGATCAGGCAGTGCCGCGGCAACGAAGAGGAAGTGCAGTGCTGCACAGCAACCTATGGGTGCCAGCCAGCAGCTTAGCTCACGCAACCGCACTCCGAGCAGCGGTACCTGCTTCGCAATGTGCGTATAGTTCTACGACCTCTAACGGAAGGGGCAATTCGTACAAAGAGAGGAGGCTTATGGCATTCTCGCCCCAAGAGATGTTTTCCGTGGTGGCAGACGTAGACAGTTATGAAGAATTTGTACCCTGGTGTCGACAGAGCTGTGTCACTAGACGACTGGAGAATGGGAAGTATGAAGCCGACTTAGTGGTTGGATTTCAGATGTTCAGGGAGAAGTACACGTCCGTTGTGACAGTTCAAGAGCCCTTTATGGTGCATAGTGAAGCTGCGGATAGTGCTGTCTTCAATCATTTAGTGACTCAGTGGGTGCTCAAGCCTGGGCCAAGCAAATCAACAACTTGGGTGACATTCACAATAGACTTCAGCTTCAAGAATGTTATTTACGCCCAAACAGCATCTCTCTTCTTTGACCAGGTTGTTTCGAAGATGATATCAGCGTTTGATAAAAGATGTGAGCGAATATACAGGTTGGACAAGGCTGACAAGCAGCAATCATAGACGCAGGGTATCATGTAATAAGACCGGGGAATACAAACACTTCTGCACCGCAAACAGCTCCAAAAGCAAGGATTCCATACTCCCAATGAAGTGTTCCAGGCTGTAAGTTTTTCAACAGCGGACTGGTATGCACACCATCTTCATCCCCACTGGATTGACGGGCAATTAAATCGTTGCAACGCACTTCAATGAGCCATGCACGAGAACACAGTGACAGATGGATAACAGCGTCTGCATCTGTGCTGTCTCCTGCTATTATCGAACAACTGCCAAAGTATCAGGTCAATCAACCAATTACATCTTGAAAATGCCCAGCTTGCAAATGAGGACGAACTACATAAGCCAGATGGCTCCACGCCTGCTGGACAGCATGTCAGGTGCCCCTGATAATCGCATTCGGATATGAAAAAACCACTTTCCTCATGTGTTGCGCGACAGGCTTCTTCTTTCCGCCACAGCCAGGCAAAAACTGCGAGTGTGCATATGTGGAGACCACAGATGTTATCGAGGCTCAGCGACCTCCATCCACACACTTCCCCCCCTCACTGGCTGCTGCTGCGGAGGAAGAACTATCAGAGTAGGAGTGGCTACACGGCCACCAGAGACTGGCACCGCGGAGATGGCGACGGTGGCGAAGGAGGTGGCTGCGGTGCCCAGCTTCACGATCCCCTTCTGCTTGCGCCCCCTCTGCCACCCCCCGGGCATCAGCACCTCGTACTGCAGCGACTGCACCACCTCGTCCACCGCATCTGCACACATGCAAGCTCTCTGCAACATCCAATGCACACCACCGCTGTCATTGGAACGCAACCAAGCACAGTGGTAAAGAACGCTCGCTCGCGCGAGCACGCGCCCGTGCGCGCGAGAGATGTTGTGTACAGTGGCCCCTGTGCGAGATACACAACATCACATGGAGGGGCGGTCTGTCTATGGTTCAAGTTTGATCGCAGAGCATGTCAAAAGCAGCACCACGCATCCTGGAACAGGGCGCTATGAGCGGAGGGTATCCTGCGCGTACAACACTTGCACGCGTCACTGAACTGATAGAGAGAGAGAGAGAGAGAGAGAGAGAGAGAGAGAGAGCTATCATGCCGCACATGACACTTGCTTGCGACGCAGAGGCTCTGCACTACCATGGCCGAACAAGACAGGGGAAACAGATTCCAGCAACACCAGCTGGTGCGCCACCCCTGCCAAGATCGGCCTCGACTCTCTTCATGTGAAGGGCCCTCCGCAGCATCCCACGGCTTTTTGGGGGTCGGTGTTCAATCTGTTTTGATGAACCGGCAAGGGTGGCACAGCACAGGGTGTGCTTCCCCCCCCCCCAGCGTTCCTCCGGTGCAGCAACAAGCAGGGGGGGCAGTGGGGTAGCGCACCTAGGGGGTCGTCATGACCATCAGCGAACGGCCATCCTACCTTCCACACCAGCAGCACCGGCCGACCTGCGCTCGCGCGCAGCGGCCCGATGAAATGGATGACGGGCGCGGCACACACCGGCGCACTGCCTCCTCCGCTGTCCCCTGCACCCCTCTCCCCACTCAGCAGCTCTCGAGAGCTGTCACACAGCCCCCAGCAGACCCCACCACATCAAACTACAGCCTGGTACAAACAGATAGCCTGGCACACACATAATTCGGCAACCGAACAGCATGGCACAAACAACATGGGAGAATCTGAAAGGCGTGTGATGCCATTTGGCTTGACCAATGCACCAGCTGCGTTGCCAGTGGGATCGCCGGGCACAAACAGACAGGCAGGCAGGCAGGCAAGCAGCCTGATGCTCTCTTCTGCAACGCTTGACACGCAGAGGCGGAAAAAAAAGAAACGCAGCACCGAGCGCTGCGCGCCGGCATGCCGCCCACACGCAACACAGAAACAGGCAGAAAACCGCGGGCATGCGCACCAGGCTGATGTGCGCTGAAGGAGTACGAGGGCAGCTCCAGTCGGAAGATGTGGCTGTGCACGCATGACGCCGCCACGTCCCCCAGCTCCTCCGCGCGCATCGCCACGACATGCCCCTCCCCGGTGCGCGCAGACTTCAGAGTCCCGTTCACTGCCTCGGTGGGATCAGGCACATACAGCACCACGTTTGCCAGCGACTGCGGCAGCTTGCTGCCTACTGCCCCCACCTCCCCATTTGCGCTGCCTGGCAGACTTCTGGAGGCCTGTGCCCCCCTCCCTCCCCCACCCGCCGCCGCCGCTTGCGACCTCTGCTGCGGCACCACGCGCCCCGCGACATCCAGCACAACTAGATCTAGATTCTTCAAGTCCTCACGTAAGATGACGTAAGATGACGTCAGCCTGCAGGACTGCAGGACGGCGCGCGCGGCGCCGGTGGCGGCGGAGTGGTCGACAAAGAACAGGAAGGAGTGGGCGGAGGAGGGGGCCACGGTGAAGGGGGGCTGCATGCCGGCCACGCTGCGCGCGCTGTGCGCGAGCGCCGCTTGCAGTTGCAACTGCAGCGAGTTGAACACGATGCTGCACGGGCACAGCGACGTCTGCGTGACCTGCACTGCGAGCTCCGTGGCCGCCACCGACTGCGCCGTGACCGCCGTCGACACACACCTCTGCATGCCACCCCCCTCCTCTTCAGTTGTGAAACACTTTACACTACGCATTGCAAGAACCACTCACTGTATGCATGCATGCATGCAGAACGCACCTTCATGGCATAGGCAAGGCAAGGGCTATGTACTGTGTGCAGTGCTAGTAGTTTCTGGCGGGTAAAAGAACTAGGACTGTTTCAGCGGTTTGTGTGCAGACGGGGTGGCATGCGCAAAGCACCCACAAGAGACATCGGCAGGCACGCGCGCACACAGGCAGGGATGCGCAGAATGCGATGCAGAGCTGCTGTACAAGCAAGCTCCTGGAAAACAAGCACAAATACTGGGGGTAGAAGAAATCCTGTTGTGTGGGGGATTAGAAATACTGGAGTGAAACAAAATATGTGGTGGTTCTTTTGTTGCTGTTAAGTACTTGGGTTCATGCCTATTCACTACCGGTCCGGTTTGTAAAAATGGGGCAGTTGGAGGCGCGCACCTGCACGGGCAGCCGCAGACGCATGTGCTTGGACCGCCAGCAGCCACTGAAGTAGCTGACTGTGATCTCCACGGCAGCGTCCAGGCTCTCCTCATGCGCACGCTCGCCCTGGTCGCCCGTCAGCATCGCGCCCGCCCCAATGTCAACCAGCTGCATCAACGCATGCTGCTGGCGGCAGCACACTGGTAGCCACAGCGTACCGCCCTCGCCCAGCAGCCCGCGCAGCGCGAGCTCGCCCTCGTGGCACAGCACCTCGTCCACAGACGCTGAGCCGGTGCGCTGCCAGAAGCCGGAGTCCGGCGCCGCCCCCCCGCCCCCTGTCGCCCCCTGAACCACCCCCGGTCCCGCGCGGCCCGACGCGCTGCGGCGCACTGTCGGCGCGCTCGCCGCCGCCACCCCCGACGCGAAGCTTGCAAACTCCAGCGGCGCGGCGCGGTCCACAGCACGCAGCGCGACGCGCACGATCACATCGCGAACTTCACCGCGCGCGCGCACCAACCGCACCCCAAGCCACTGACACTGGCTCTCCAGCAGCACGCCCCCCGGCACAACAGAACAGATGTTAAGATTGTCCTCATCAGGGTGCACCAGCAGCGCGGCGCCGAACGGCTCCGGCTCCGAGAACCCCCCACTCGAGGGGGTCATGTTAGCGCCCCCGCAGCGCGCCTCGATCACCAGCGAGTGCTGCGCGGAGCACTCCATCGTCCCGTACACGCAGTCCAGCAGATGCAACCCCTCTTGCAGCGGGCACGCCGCAAAATGCACCATATTGTCACCCGGCCGCAGCTCGATCGTCCCCAGCGGCTCCTCCAAAGGGCATTCTAGAATGTACCCAGCGCGCCAATCGCGCATGCGGTCCGGTTGCTCGAACGGGTCCCCAACTCTGGCAGCGATGGGTGCATCCGAGAACAGCGACGCAGCGTAGCCTGCCCCCGACGTGCCGGCCCCCCGCGACGCCCCATCAGCACCCCCCTCGAACCGGGACTTGGCACGTTGGTGGCTGCGGCGGCTGGGCGCGCTCGACGCTCTGCCGTCCATTGCAGTGAGGGCCTGCGACTGCGCGTCGTCTGCCACGCTCGCGCTGCCGTCAGCGGCGCTGGACACGCCGCCAGCGGCGTCTGCGGGCGGGGTGGTGGCTGCGGGGGCGCCTGTGGAGGGCCCCGCCTGCCACTGCCCCGCAGCCTGCTTCTTCTTGGGTGCGTGGATAACATGCTGCAGCTGCACAGTCAGCCCGCTCACCTGCAGCACCACCGTCCAGCGGTTGACAAAGCTTTCCAGTTCTGGCCGGACTCTGCCCGACCTGCCCAACCTGCTCGGGGTTTACCACCAAAACTAAAGGGAGAACCCTTCAACTTCATGTTCCTATGAAAAATTCCCCGACTACTGGTCGTGATCACGATACGCTATTAGCCACTGCTGCCTGATGTCCCCAGTCAGCCTATGTTGCAATTGCATGAAATCTGAAGAGGCGGTGGCCATGCACGCCCCCCACCCTGCGCGCCACTGCCAACTACTACAAACCACCCAGTAAAAACTTCTTTGTCTGTATACCACCCAGCAGAGCATTTCGAGGGCACCATCCCAAAACCCTATCACCCCTCGATCAGGCAGCCCCAACCACGTAAATGCATGCAAGACCGCATGCACTGCACGCGCACGCGAACCCGAACGGGGCTGGGGAAACCGAAGCTGAAAGGCTGTGCGGCGCGCTTTCAGCAGAGAGGGCAAGGCGCACACCTTGACAGGCAGGGGCAGCTTGGAGGTGACGCAGACGCGCAGGATGACGTGGTCCGCCAGCCCCACCAGCTGCGCCGCACCCTCCACCCCCGCAGCCGGCCGCAGCACCGGCGCGCCATCCCCCCCCACCTCTTCATAGAACCGCGAGGCCTGGCTCTTCGACACGTCCAGGAACAACGCCTCCTGCACACCCGAGTCAGCACGAGTCACGAGAAGTTACGTAACCTTACCATGTCATGTGACCTTGCCATGTTACGTAACCTTGCCATCTCACCTTACCGTGCAATCCACAGCTGCACTCTAGAAGCTACCCTCTGGTGTTCGCGTGTTGCCGCACTGGTCAAAGCAGAGCCCCCGTTTTCAACTCCCTGACCCCCCTATGGTTCATATGTGCATGCACATGCATGCATACGATGCATGTGGTGTGGTGTGGTTGTGCGTACTTGCAAGGAGATGTCCGCAGGGGGGCTGAAGTTCTGCAGCGCACGCAGCGCGCACGCATGCATGAGCCGGGGGAGCATGTCGTCGCCGGGCAGTGCGGCGAGGATGGTGGAGGGCTGCATGCTCAGCAGCTGCACGGCCGCGGCGGCGGTGAAGTCGGCGCGCAGCAGGCAGCCGGCGGCCAGCAGGCTGTCAAGCACCTTCACCGCCGCTCTGCGCCACCCCTGCTGCATCAACGGCACGACCGCTGCTAGCCACAGCTGCGCCGCAGGCTCCGGCTCATCCTGCAGCACCATTTCCAGTCAGCAAACCAGAAAAAAAAACCCCCCATACAAGGCTTCGCGCGCTTCGCGCGCCTCAGCCTGTTAGTGCGCAAAGAAAAGCTTCCGCTTTTCTTTGCACGTCAGGCGGTGCATGTTGTTTACTTGCCAAGACTATACGCGGTATAGTATATACGCTGACATCACATGCAATGCCAGCAT
>JAUMHD010028610.1:0-30017 GCA_032359135.1 Ulvella scutata
CGTCAATAAGAGTGCATATTTAGCATCATATGCACGTAGTGTATCATTCTGATCCACCACAGGGGCTGAAAAGTGCCGTTCAGGCGCTTTTCCCGAGATATTTTCCGAAAGTCAGAACGCCCTCCATTATAAAGTGTCGCAGAACGCCC
This sequence comes from Ulvella scutata, assembly GCA_032359135.1. Lineage (NCBI taxonomy): Eukaryota > Viridiplantae > Chlorophyta > Ulvophyceae > Ulvales > Ulvellaceae > Ulvella > Ulvella scutata. The sequence goes on from JAUMHD010028610.1 coordinate 150, forward strand.
TCGATTTTTTTTTCTTATGTTGCGCAAAGCGTCATGATTAAAACGGTGCAGCCTTACTCAACAACAATTTCATGTTACATACGCTGACTGAATAGAAGTATGTAGCGTACGTTATCTAACAGCTCTTGTTTGATAGTGAACAGCTTGCTTGAACCGTCTAGTGTGTAAAGCTCCTCCTTGTTGGTGCTGTTGTTGCTGACGATGCGGGCCCTGTTGGCGAGCCTGTGTTTGCTTGTAACATTGTGCGGGCGTTATCTGCAGCCTCTGTGTTTACCTTCGTGGTCCTGTGTGGCCCGGGGTGTATGTCCCTGTCCCACCCCTTCGGGGGTGCTGAGGCCGAAGCCCTTCCTGGGTATTGCGTGGTTCCCGATTAGATGTATACATTTTTTTTAGTGAGAACCGTCTGGTCGAATGTCCCATCATGCTGTTGGCCCTTGTGTGGAGTGGCCACAGTATCACTCATGTCCGCCGGCTTGAGTCAGTCGCTATACTCAAGTGTCATGGCTTGGTGCACCATGTGGGTAGAGAGGTTAGCTTGATTCCCTGTCGTTGCTTCGGTAGTGGCATATCCTCTGTCGTTTGTGCGAGGTCGAGCTAAGTTGTCATGCGATGATTTGCTGGTACATGAGCCATTCTATGGAGTTCTGCCTGTAACTTTACACACAGTATCACTCAGTCCACTGCCACCCTGCCCCACAGCCTCCTGCCGCTGCACCTGCTGCATGTAGCGGCAGGCAGGCCTTGACAATGTGCGGGGCTCTACATGTGTGGGGTTCTACAGCCCTCTGACATGTCACCACTAAGACTTTCTAATCTCTCATGAGGGCTTAGTTTGGTAAAATTAAAGCCGCAGCCATTACGCCTGAAACCATTCACCTGCCGATGTATCAGTGATAAATAGATAACACAGCATACAGCCCGCACACGCCTATGGCTGCAGGTGTGGCAGCAGAACTTGCAGTGCAGCATGCTGCTGACAACCTCGTCACAAGCACCCCCACAGGCTCCCCTCAGTTTGTGGATGGCTTCCTCGCTGACAAGCGCTCCCACCTGGCCCCCCTCCTCACCCGCCTCTGCCATCTCCTGCACCCCCTCACCGCCCAGGACAAGTGGGCTCCCTTCACCTCAGGTTTCAGCACCTCTTCCACACTGTGCCCTGCGCTGTTGCTAGCCCACACCTGCAGCAGCACACCTAGGGCTGCAAATTAAAGTGCCCAAGTGGCCGATTAACGCGCGAATTTAGTATCCTGCCATTTGTAATTTTACAACTTAATCGAACACTCCGAAGTTTGGGCAATTAACACCGACATGAATGCCAATAATTACAACCAGGCAAGTGTGGTTGACCGCACTGATTTACTTAAGAACCATAAGTTATTTGGGAATAAACTATTAATTTTTTGTACTGTTAAACGTAATATCTGAGCACTTGCTCTGAGTGCTGATGGTAGAGGCCGGAGTCCCAAACCTCTTCTCCCACAAACTGCACAACACCTTCAGCAAGCAGCTATCCAATTGCAGGTATCCATTCGGATCCCTATGTACCCGCAATTGTTCTACATACCTAGGCAGTGTCTCATGCCTGTTGCATGCACGACACTTGTGGGTGTTGTTGAAGTTCGCAAAGGTAACAGAAGGTACACAAACAAGAGTTGAATACTGCAGCATATGAGTCAACTTACCTAGTTTGGTTTGATTTCGGGCTTTCTGGATCCGCTCCCCGGCTGTGCGCTGTGTCCTGCTTGGCTCACTCAGGAAAGAGTGTTGTCGTGTCATCGGCTGCATCAGCAGTAGCCACCGCTTCGTGCCTTGCTGGTTACAGAAGTATTATTACATCATTACAGATTAATTGGAAAATTTTACATTTTAATTGAAGACGATTAATCCTGGAAACCCCGATTAATTTAAAAGAATGTAACTGGTGTTAAATAGGGCTTAAACGGGCGTTAACTAATAATTTGCAGCCCTAAGCATGCCGCCTCCCTCAGGGCCGCCGCTCCCCGCATCATCGGCCAGCCGCCCCTGGATGCCACTGGGCTGAACACAGAAGCGGAGCGGCCGCCTTGCAACTACACCTCCCCCCGCGCGAAGCTGGATTTGGAATCCACGAGCACCCCCCCGATCTCTGCGCGGCCGCCCTCCCCCTCCTCAGCCGCTCGCGCCACCACCAGCCTCTCTGCGGCAGCGCCATCTGCACAGCCGCTCCATCACCCTGACAACCCTGGGCCTGCTGCCTGGAGGCTCCTTCACACTTCCCATCCCCCTCACTGCCCCCACCGCTGCCTGACCCCTCTCCACATGCTGAAACCCTGTTCAAGCTCCCCACCACTGTCTGCCGCGCCACTCACACAGCCCACAAACAACTCCTGTAAGGGTTGTGGGCCTCCCAACGGGACCAAGCCCTCCTCCACAGCATCTCCACTCACCCCGGCAGTTGTGTCTACAGCTCCCTTCCTTGATGACCAGTCCTTCCAAGACGCCGCATGGTCTTTGGATCCACATGGGGGTGCGCCGCATGGTATTCAGATCCTGCCAGCACTCACATCCGCATCGGAGTGTACACCTTCTCCACCTTCGGCCACAGTTAGACATGTGCTTGTGGCCACACCGTTGAATGCGACGACGTCGCTCATGCACTTGGCTGCAGCAAGCTTAGGGGTCTCAGTGAGCAGGCTGCCGATGTCCTGTGCGGGTTCAGGACAGGAAGCTTGCTTGGGTTCCGCTGCTTGGGTGCTGCTTCCAGGCGTGAGGGCCGCTGCTCGCACTTGGGCTCCCGCACACTGAACCGCCCACGTGCCTGCTAGGACTTCCATTGTCACTTGCGCCCTGGGCGCGGCTCTGTTCTGGCAGATGTGTCCTCCAGCCACCCTCTAGCCTCCTCTTATGTCCACAAAGCGGTCATGCGGCCGCCCTTTGCGACTATTCCAAACAGCACACCTACTTCGCTGACCACCAGCGCCCTGGGCACACATTCGGCTCATATCTCTTGAAACCCTAGCCCCCTTCAGCCCTGGGGCCATGCAGTTCATCACTGAGGCCACTCTCTCTGCCTTCCTTAGCCCCGGCCGCCACCGCGACACCTGCTTTGCGAATGTGTTTGGCCAGCTGTCTGTTTTGTTCTGCAGGTACATGTCCCGCTGCGGCAGGTCTGCGGACAGCCAGCACCGGTTCCAGCTGCATCCCTGGGCCTTCGACGTCCTCGCCAGAGATTTCCTACCTGCTGAGTGCTGACATCTTACAGCGTCGCAGAGTGTTGAGGCATGTGTGAATGAGGGCTTGAGTGTAGCTGATGTTTGACACCCTGCCCATTTTTGGGGATAGTCTTAGTTGCTAGCTCCAGTTGTTCCACATGCTTGGAGCTCTTAGCGGTGTTGATGCTTTCCACCCTCTACTCCCATTCTCCAGCCCTGGTGATATGTTATATATACATTCACCATTCCCCCTTCAGTGGCCTGATGAGCATCGTGCCAGGTTGCGCAGTGCCGCCTGCCGCACCACCAGCGCATACCCCTCAACAGCTTGCCTCTCCTCAGCGCCTCTACCTCGCTAATCGGGAAATCATTGACTCTGGCCAATTCCGCCTGGGAGCCTGTGGTTTTCTTCCTGCACCCCCCCCCCCCCAAGTGCCACAGTGGCACCATTCTTGGTGATACCTTGGTTCTTGTTTCTGATGCCTTGGTTCACTTGCCCTCGTTCATCCGATCTCTGCCTCCGCGTGCTGCTGATGTCACCACATTCACCTGTCGATGAGAGATTACATCGACACGACACAATAAATTGTGTGCGTCAGCAGTATAAATAGTGCAGAGAGGTATATCACATGTCCAGACTGCAAGCAGGAGAAGTACATCGGGCAGAAGCACCAACACAAAGGAAACCTAGAGGTTTTTTAGGTTTTAAGGAAAATGTTTTCTTCTAAATGTTTTTAAAGAAGACAGCACCACTAGGAGCTAACAACACAGAATCGAAACTGAACACAACTGCAACAGGCCATAAGCCATGACACTTGTCGATGTGTATGAGGGATAATGACATAGCATGCATATATAGCACTGCATGAGCACATATATATGCTCATGCAGTATGTCTATGCATTCGCACCGACATACATGAATGTGCAGCTGCGAACAAAGCTTGAAAGAACAAAATTGCAACCGAGCTCTTTCCATAGTTGCCCTGGACGCTGGGAGTTTCCTACCGTCTCAGAGTACCATCAGTATGGATGCAATTGCATCCATACATAGGCAATCCATACATAGGCCGTCCATACAGGCCAGTGCTGAAGTAAACATGGATATCGCGTTATGGATGGCCATGGATGCAATGGATGATGCCAGCGCCGCGGCAGGGGGCGAGAGGGCTCGCGCCAGCTGGCATCCCCCTTCCAGTTGCTATTCTTGAGTTCTTGCTGCCTGCTTCCACTGGTTGTTTCAAGAGCATATTCCCCGTGAGTAACTGCTGGTGTGTACCAGAACTTACAAACTTGAACTAACGCAAGATGTGTTGACAATGGATGAGACGTATCGGATCCGAGGCAGCACCCCATGGCAGACATGTACAATTCGCCCAACGCACACCACCATGCAACCCCATGCCTGCATCAGGTGCCCTCTCATTAAGGCACCAGTCAGAGAGGAACACTAGTCTCCAGTAGTCTTTGTGTACCGTTCGTGCCCAGCAGCAGGCTCTCGCCAAGACACGGAATGATGCAGAACAACAACAACAAAGAAGGCCACCCGATGCTGCGTGGCACGCAGCGGCTAGCGCCAATTTACACAGCAATTCTGATTTGTAGCTTTGTGTCTGAAGGTGCAGCAATTGAATGGCCGCGCACTGCCGAGGATGTGCTAATGCGCAGTGTGGAGGGCAGGACAGGCAGAAGGCTGCTGTCCGCGGAGCCCATGGCGCCTGCACCGGCCGCACCTGCAATCAGTATTGAGGATGCAGTACCAATTACATTCCCATGGGCCTCTGATATCTCTACTCCAGACGTTGACTCTTTCAGGTACGAGAGGGAGATTGCCATGGTGCTTGACTCGCCTCTCAGCGACTGGGTGCTTCTGCCACAGGTGCGCACGCTGCACTCTGAACGTTGTGCACAGAGATATTATTCGTCTGAGTTTTCTGGTGTCTTTCTGCTCGTGTTGGTTGTTTGTGCATTCACCATGTCAAGAGCAGCTATATAGTCAATTTGCACTTACGCAAGCCGGATAGCACGCCATCCGCACGCGCGATGTTATTGATGCACGCATATTTACTGTTCATGTGTATAGAATGACACTATGTTGGTGCGAACGGGCTGGTTTCGTTTCGAGTAGTGGCGGTGAATGGTTGGTGACTCTCCGTACAACAATCACGTGATGTGCGCACAGCGGCAGCTCGTGTTGACACACAGTTGACATATAGTCCGTGCATCGCTTGTGAGACTGCGTAAGGATACATGTCGAGGTCTACCCATGTTCATGGCTGGCCCACGTGGGCTCTTTCCTCATTGGGCTCCAGATTGCCACACGGGATGACCCAGCTGCGAAACGATGCATCGATGATCATGGGATGCAAGGGCAGTCACTTCGACTTCCCGCTGACCATTGTTTGGCGATGGGACGTGCATGGTCGTAATGGTCGGCAATGGTGAATAAGCTTGCGTGCGAACCTCGAGCTTGCGTGCACACTTTTATGTACGAGCAACAGTTCGAGTAGAAAATATCTATTGAATATCGTATGTACGATATTCCATGTCGGCACGTCGGGACACGCGTCCAAGCGTCGCGAGTCGACAGCCATGTGCTGAAAAAAAGATGTCGAAAGGTAGTGAATAGGCATGAACCCATGTAACACAAAACAGCCATGTGCTGTATGCCATACAAGCTGAATCCATTGTTTTTTTTTTCCACGCCGTGAGTTTCCGCCAGGGCATGATTCCTCATTCGGCTTTTTTTGTTTGGGCCTTGGGGGAGGGTGGGGGGGGGGAGGCGATCTGAGGCTACTTGTTGACGGGGCCGCGGCGAGGGTTTTGGCACATGAGAGCATGGCCAGCAAGCTTGCGCAGCCCCAGCATCATCGTGTCAGTTGCTAGTGTTCCGCACTCGCTTTCGTTGCCGGCCTAGTTGTTTCTGCGACCACGATTCTTTGAACACGATTTGCACAGATTTAGCTCACGTACACGCGACGGGGTTGCGCCTCAGCTGGGCCACTGTCAATTGTCCCAACACGGTGACGACTGCCCTTCCCAACCCGCTTCAAGACAGTTCAGGGTGAAACACGGATTTGGTTGCTGATAAAAAAAAAGAGGCTGTGCCGTGTGGCACACATCCGGATGAAGCATTCCAGCAAGCAAGGATTTTACAGAGGGCCGCAGAGGTGAGACTGGTGGCTGCGGTGCAGGAGGTGGTGGGCAACGACTCGTACATCATCGGCGTGCGGCCTCTGCCGGAGGGCCCCGTGCCGGGGCAGCTGGTGGGGTACTTTGAAACTGCGTTTGAGACTGGTGGCGGGCGTGCTTTCTTCGACTGGCTTGTCACCCCGGAGGGCCGAGGCATCTCGGACGGCTTCAGATTGGAGGATGAGGCAAGAGCTCGCGCGTTTGGCGGCCAGTGCGCACTCCCCATCTTGCCATGCCCTTTGATAAAGTTGGTGTTGGTGGTGGCATCCTGGGACAGAGCGGTGTGAGCGTTGTTCAACTCCTGCCCAAACACGTGCCCTCCTGCAGCCCCGCTCCCACTGCTGCTCCATGGGGCGTTCTTTCAGGGCAAGCATGCATGCACCGCATGAAGGCGTGGCCGTGCGCCCGCTGTGCATGAGTGCACACATGCATCAGTGGACGCTCACGGGACTGGGTATCCCATGTTCCCCCTCTAGCCACCACATTGCATGTGATCTGATGTGCATGTGCACATATATGAGAGCCATGTAGGGCAGGTGCAAGGAGGGGCAGTGTGCGCGCTGCAGGCCGTGGGAGACTGCGGGGCGCAGCGCTGCAGGCGTGCCAGAACAACGGCAATCGCGCCACGCTGTGTCCCTGCAGCTCATGCATCAGGCTCTGGTTACGAAGTGAAGCTGAGTGCAGGACTGAGGGCCCCAACGGCGCGACAGTGTTCACATACCCTCTGTCAACGGACCTCCCCTCCGGCACAGTCCTCGTTCCGCTGGCGTCCACGCACTGGCAGACCTGTGGGCCCAATGAGCTGACGTACTTCTCCTACCCCGCAGACATCCCCTTGGAGGACCGCCTGCCTGAGACAAGGGCTCTTGACGGTGCGCCTCCATGCCTGCCTGCCCGCCTGCCTGTGTGCTGAACTCTGTAACCTCCAGCTTTGCACGCATCTGTCCGCAGCTCCCATGCACAGCGCGCCGCGACAGCCGCAGCGCGGCACCATCGCGCATGCCGGAATGTCCTTCCCAGCGCACGTCAAGATGCGGTTGTTGAATCAGCTTGTATGTTCCGTTATTTACCTCCCTCCCTGTGAGCAGCTGCCATCGCAGGCGCTGCAGCGGCATGTGCTGCTGGCGGCCTGCCTTGGGGCGCGGGGCAGCTGTGCAAACCCGCAGCAGCCCCGCGCTTGATATTGCTGCTTCATTTGTTGTGTTGTGGATCATGGCTGTGGCTATGCATATAAAGGCAGAACCTCAGTTGTGCAGGAGCTTGTGTTGCGGCTGGCCCCCTCCCCAGCCCACCACACTTGCGTTTAGCGGTGAATTTGAGTGAGTCGTTGGCTGTGTTTTCGGTTGTGCCAGTTCCTCCTGGATGTTTGAGTTTTTGAATGTTTACTGTCTTTCCGGTTTGCAAGAAAGCGTGCTCCATGGGTGATCTGCAGCAACATGCGCATGCTTGCAGGGTTGCCAAATGTGATCGAGTACACCATTGTGTTAGCAGACCGCGTGGAGCAGATTGAGCCTGACATCATCAAGGTCAGCACCCTCATTTGGGTGTCCTTCTCAGCCTCATACCCTGAACCAGACAGCTATGAAATTTTCGTGAGGTACTTTGGTGGGCTGTACGCTCGCCTGGCTGAGCACTTCTCCGAAGTCATGTACCCCGACGACACTGGCGATGAGTGCCCCGCAGAGCCCCCCACGGGGGCCTACGGCCGCTAGCCGCGGTCTCTCGTTGTCTGAGAGTTGTTTGGAAGGCTTGAAGTGCTACTGGAGGTTTTTGCTGATTAATGTGAAGCATGTGCGTTAAGGGGAGGTTCGGTGATGTGCATGGACAGCCCAGGAGCAGGCACAGCCACGAGACCGCCTGAGATTTTGCGCATTGTGACAATTATTACGTAGTTACTCTCTGTGAGTCTGAACCAGCTTCGGCTGAGAGAGCAGATGGCGCAGGGAGTGAGGGGCAGCGTGCGAAGAGCCCAGAAAACTGTGCTGCGGATGATCAGCAGATTACGCTGACTCACGAGGCGTATGCGCTGCTGAGAGGTGGCAGCCAGGGTCTGCGCAGTGCGGCTGTTTGGGGATCGCTGCCTGACACTGCTCGCTGTGAATTGTTTTTCGGCGGTGAGAGAGGCCGGCGCACTAGTTCCACGTGCATGCGGTCGATAGTTTATGTGCTAGGGTTTGCTGCGTACCAGTGCCTGTAGCTGGTATGGTGCCACCACACAGTTACACTGGGCACGAGCGACTGCAGCCATTGCTATGTAATACTGTTCAGTTCGAAGTGTTCTTCCTGTATGATTGGGTCCTGCTTTCCGTAACCGGACTGCTTGAGGCTGATGTACACACGACCCTGACACATCTGCACCGCTTGTGAGCTGCATCTGCAAGCAGCCCGCTGGTCCGAACATGTAAAGAACGTATTGCGATTACATTGAAGGAATGTAAGATCTGCAGCAGCCCCTGCAGTTACTGACCCCCGCTCCAGTCCAAGCTGGCAAGGCAGATGGATGGCACCCTTCCAGTTTTCCACACGCAGTCATTGACCAGAGCTCCCACATGCTTTTACATACCTCGTGTGCAAGCGAACGGGGTTTTCTAATGATGACGGATCTATCACAATGCATATTTGCATCAGCTAGCAATAGCGCTGCCACCTCGGGCCACAACTCTGCCCACCGAGCTCATGGCGAAGCCACAGCTGCACGCGCCGCACGAACTGGCTTGCAATGCGTGAATTATACCTACAGAAATTTGAAGAATTCGTGTCCGAAGAATGGCTCTGGTCACAATGGTGCGCCTCATGCATCGTCGTCCTCAAGGCCGGCAGCGTCCAGCGCGCGCGCGGCGGCGGCCCGCTTGCGGCGAGGCTGCGACGCGGTGATCGCACAGGCCGCCATGCTCCTCTTCGTGCCCTTCTTCATCTGCTTGTCGAGCTCTCCTGCATGCAGGCGCAACCTCAAAATAACAACCCTCCCATGCTCAGGCCTCTGGTGGTGTGTGGCGGGCCGGTTTCATCCCCGCATGCATGTGACTGCCGGAAGCCCCACACTGCGACCCACGATCGTAGTCAGTAAGCAATCCCACTGCTCTGATGCGTGTGCACCTGTCGCTGCGAACAGGAGGCGCACCAAACCCTAACTCAAATCCTCACCCTGACTCTGCATCGATTCATTAGAAACAACACACACTGGAAACGCAGCATAGTGGGGGGGGGGGGAGGGGGGGGACGCGCACCAACTTCGCGGTGTAGCCGGTCAACATCCCCAGCGTTCTGCGCGGCGTGGTGGCTTGCGGCGTGCTCTGCAGCCCGCAGCGCCTCCATGCAGCGCTCGACATCCTCCGCCGCTTGCAGCGCCTTTTGCAGGCTCGCCTCTTCTTGTTCATGTGCAAGGTTCATAGGGTTCTGCATGCATGTCACGCGCTCAGCGCAGCGCCAGGCACCACGCCGTCAGGAGCATGCATGCAGAACTCTCATTCAGGGCTCTTTCAGTGCACTTGTATGGGTTGTAATGCAGGCGAGTCTTCACACTCGGTTACAGATCCGAATCTCTGTGTTCAGCTCTGTTGCCTGTGCCGCGAGCATGCATGCATGGCAAGGCATGCGCACCTGTGCGGCAGGTAGCTGAGAGAAGCGGAAGGGGGCGTGGCTGATGGACTGCACAGCGAATGAGGAGCCGGTGACGACGCCGTTGCCGCGCAGCCGCCCGCCATCCAGGCTGATGATGTCGGGGCAGGTGCCGCCCGCGCGCATCAGCGCCTCGCGGTACTCCTCTGCCTGCTGCAGCGTCTCAAACACGAGCGTGCGGGACAGCAGAGTCCAGAAGACGGTGGCGCGCAGGTTCTGGATGGAGGGCAGCGCAGAGGGGCGGATGAGGTTGACGGCGTAGTCGATGCAGCCCGCCGGCCAGTCCAGCTTTCCAAAAGGCATCTGCACACATGCGCGCAGCTCAGGAGAGGCACACTTTGAGCATTGGATTCTTGTGCATCAGCATCGCTTCTTGCCTAGCTGCTAGGTTAGCCGTAAGAAAGCAGCCCGCGCCGCGCACAAGTACGGCAGATGGTAATGGCCATGGGGCGGTAAGGGGGGGCAGAGACCCAACGCTGAGATTGGGTCTCTCCTGGATGTTCGTGCTGTGTTGATACGGATCAATGACTACCAATTCAGGAAAGAGCTGTCAATGGAGGGCCTGGGGGGGGAGGGGGGAGCTCACGTCTGGCACAGGCTTCCGCTGGCGCTCCAAGTTGGAGATGAAGGAGGCGTGCGGCAGCGGCACCGCCAGAGGGGCTTCGGAGGTCTGCGAGGCGGCAATGATGAGCTTGCGCACACTCTGAGGGAGGCTGCCGAGGTCCGTGCGCAGCTTGGGCTGCTGGGAGGTGCAGCGGTTGCTGACGTTGAGGGCGAGGATGTCGGGCACCTCCTTCTGCGCCGCTCGCAGCATGCCGCTCATGGCCACCCTGCAGTACACCCCCCCTCGCCGCCGCACATTGGCTTGCATGCCACCGGTGCCCGTGAGCTGCAAGTGCGAGTGCTGTGGGCAGGCATGGGCTTCCACACGAGCTAGTGCAGTAAGCCATGGGTTGCGCACCGCCTAGTTGCACATGTGTAGTAACAGCAAAGCGGAGGGGGGGGCACCACGCTCACAGATTCACGCGATTGTTGCGTGGCCCAGTGGCAGGCACATGCAGGGAAGGAGGGGGTGCGCAGCAACGCGCGCGGCAGCGTGAATCGTACCTGGACTCGGTGGTGGCCACCACAAGGGTGCGCAGCGACGTGGAGAGGTGTGCGGACAGCAGCTCAGAGAGGCGGGTGTCCTGCACGCTGCCCAGCTCTGCCAGCGGGCCCAGCAGCCCTTCAGGTTGAGCGTCCAGGAGGTGCTTCACGGCCGCCGTCTGCGCCTGCTGGGGGTGGCCGTACCGCGCCTTGCGGCCCACACTCTCCGCCCCTGAGATCTGGGTGCCTGAGGAGTCCCCTGCATGCATGCACGCAGCGTCGCACCTCCTGAACTCTTGCCTGCGGAGCATCGCCATTCACATGGGCCTGGGCGAAGCAGGGCTCCGCATTCAGGATCGGATGTTTGGTCGATTCGCAGTGTAAGTTGCGCGGTTCCCAACAGCATCAAATGCAATGATGTGGAAGGGGGGGGGGGGGCGCACCTGCCAGCGCTTTTGCTGCAGCGAGCTCGGCAAGGCGGCCGCGCAAAGCCTCAGCATTGCACAGGTCGTCCATAGAGAGTGCGGGCGTGTGGGGGAGTGTGGCGGCAGCGATGTGCTTGAGGTGCTGCTGCGCGCCGTCCAGCTCGTCCTGCGCGCCCTGCACTGCCACTCGCAGCTCTGCACTCCTGCCTGCCACCTCCTGCATGCATGTTCCATCAGACTCACCAGTGCATAAAATGCGTTTCCGGGTTCTTTCTGCACGCTCCGCTTCTGCCAGTACTACGGCATGCCAGGGAGGCACGGGACAGCATTCAAAGTGCGATGGCCACGCCAGCTGAAGCGTGCGTGGGCTGCAGGAGTGTGGAGGGGCGGCGAGGGGGCGGCGCGCACCTGCGCCTCTGCAGCGTGCTTGCGCTGCGCTTGGCTGAGCTCCACGACCTTGGCAATGTGGTTGGCATCGTCACTGAACAGCAGCTCCTTCTCCCAGATTGTGCTCCACCCTTCCCCATCCACCTCCATGGGCTCCCCCTCGAACTGCACCCCCTGCATGCCTCGGCCACATCACGAAGGCTCATGGTGTTGTAGTAAGCCGCACACTAAAAACCCATCACACAAAGCATGCGGAGCAACGAGACGTGGTTGTGTGAGGAGAAGAGGGGAGCGGGCACCTGCAGCTGCACCTTGATGCAGAGGTTCACCGCTGCGGGTGCTCCGGCGCCAGCCTCTGGGTCAGGTATAATGCGGCCAGAACGCTCCGAAACTAAAATATCGCCAAAGCAGACTGCGCCAGACATGTCGAGCGCCTTCTGAGGCTCGCTGTCGGCGGAGGTCACGAGCTGAGGGAGCTCGCAGCCCCCCCAACTCGGCTCAATGCCCTCCTGCCACTGCAGCGCAACCTGCATGCATGCTGTCTCGCTTGCGGCGTGCCCCGCACATCGCAGCAGCGTAACAAACAAATAAAAGGAAGAACCACTTGTTCCAAACCGGAAAGTGGTGAATAGGCAATAGGAAGAAAATATCACTGCCCTGAAAGTGGGGGAAGCGTTGTCTTGATGTGCTCTGGCACCACAACGAGCACATGCAGCAGATTCTCGGTGTGAACTCGTACCCGGCAGTCAGAGCGGCAGCCTGGGGAGGTGAAGTTGCCGTGGACATCCAGCAGCTGCACGTGGAGCTGCTTCAGAGCGAGGCGCATGCTTGCCGAGGCGCCGTTGCTGGCCAGCAGCGTAATCGAGTCATTGCACAGGGACACCTGCACCACCACCCTCCTGCTGTTGCCCCACACACAGCCACACAAAGGCACTCTGAAGGCCTCCACAAAGTGCCCAGCATTGATCCCCAGTGTCGCTTAGTTAGATGCAGAAATCCTGAATACTTGGGACTAGTTCTTAGGTGTGCGCCCTGCCAAACTCAGCGATACTGGTGACCACAGGTGCGCAGCCCATCATTGCGGAAGTGAGAGGCGCAGAGCGCACCTGTGCATCGGCAGGTGGCCCAGGGGCAACGGTGATGGTGGCAGCAGGGGAGCGCGCGTGCACGTGCGGCAGCCCCATGCGGTGCTCGCGCCACTCCGCAATGAGCGAGTGCTGGCCTGCTGTGGTCAGCGCACCTGTGCTGAAGCTCAGTTTCCCTTCAGCCACTGTCGCCTCGCTGCCGTCCTCATCCACGCGCACCACCTGTAGCCATGCATGCCGCTTGCGAGAAAATTTTCAGAGGGAGAAATTTTTCGAAAACAACCACTGCTGGACACAGCACCAGACGCACAGTGTCCAGGAGCGGCGACAGGCAGTGGAGATGCAGCACCTGCGCAGCTTTGCTCTTCGCCCCAGGTGCCATGAGCTGCAGTGTGAGGCCTTGCACGATGTCGGCGAGCGGCACGGGGCTCTTGTCTTCTGTGGAGACGTCCACCTTGATAGAGACGTCGCTGCCGGCGGGCACCGGTGCCAGAGGCAGGCTGCCTGCGTCCACTGCCACTGCTGTCACGGCGTTGCAGGGCCGCAGCTCGACTGTTGTGCAGGCCTCCTCCATCACCTGTACTGCCGCACGCACGTGATGGAATGGTATGAGCGTGATGCCTCTGCCCATCACTTCTGCATGCTGTGCACGCCTTGAGAGTTGCCACGGCCAAGAGGGCAGAACTCGCACAGAGGTGGCATCATCAATCAGGCACTACACATATGACCTGTTATGTGTAGTCATAAACCCATAATGTGACTGTGTATACACAGCAGCGGGGGTGGAGAGCGGGGGCGGAGAGGAGGGGGGGGGGGGGTGCGCACCACAGCGCGGCTCTTGCAGTACACCGCGAGCTGAAACAGCCCTTGGCTGTCAGACTTGAGATGCACATCCTTGAAAACAGCCTGGCCTTGCAGCATGCGTGCGCGGTTGCTGCCCTTGGCCGCTACCTTGGCTGACTTTGATGGGTCATCGGGGCTGGAAGCTGAGGGCTTCAGGGTGACCTCAAAGTCTTTGTCTGGGGCTGATGCATTGCCTGAGCAGTCCACAGAGTGGACGGCGATCTCTCCCAGGTTGCCTTTGGCTCCGTACTGCACTGCTGACTGCACACTCATCTTGAGCTTTACTGGTGGCCCTGCAAGGCACCCACAGTTGCTGTGTCAACCACGCTGGCCACCATCCTCCTGCCCTGCTGGCTATGCTCACTGAACGTGGGTGTGCCCACAACAGCAGGCCACTGTGTGCTTGCAGGCGGCGGCCCGCATCCATGACCAACACTGATTGAGAGAGCTGTGTTGAGCACCCACATGGGGTATGAGAGGGGTATGTGCAAGGGGTATGAGGGGTGCATGGGGGGTGCATGGGGTAGGTGCAAGCCCGCAGGATGCAGAAACGAAGCATCCGGCAGAGCACAAGGAGAACTCTGTAAACGAGGTCACACACAGGCTCCTGATAACAACGTGCTCAGTACTCGTGAATGTGTGTCAGACTGCGATGCACTGCATGTGATAACATTCTGCAGGGCGCAAGGGAGAGGGCATATGCAATAAACGCTCAGGGGTGGACTAAGAGAGCGAACCACTGAAGGCACCAACAGGTGAACACAACAGTGGCTTCACTCCACCTCCATAGAGGGAACACGCAGCTACCTGGGCTGCAGCCCAGGCAGTCGGCACTGCATGTATGAAAATCCGAATTGTATGCCATTAGGTAATCCCTGACAAGAGTGCTGACCAGAGGGCACTCACATCCACAGGACGCAGGAAAGAAACCTAATGCAAGGGACCATGCCAGGGGGTGATGTGGTGAGCCCCAGGGGGTGCTGATGCGGCGGGCAACAGTGTGTATGATCTCAAGCCAGCTAAAGCACTGCTAGACAGTATATATCAAGATTGTTTCAGTTGTTCTAAACTTCACAGTTTTCACTTTAATCTTTTTCCTTCGAACTGTTGCCTCGCAGTGAGCGTTTCGCCATCGTTGCGCCCCGGCCGACTGCAGCTCAATGTTCCCGGCTCCGTGCGAACACCTGATCTAAGCGTGCATCAAGAAGTCGAAACGTGTGGGCTTCTGTCCAGAAGCAGCAGGGGACATGGTGTAATCCTAAACTGCAAAAAGCTCCAAGCAAGGCATCCCAAGCTTGATGCATGAGCGTTATGATTGCAAACCTGGAAGAATGGTAAGCGACTGCTGAAGCTCTGGAAGCTGCAGAGGCTCGTCCCCCTCAATGGCTACAGGTGGCACCACGATTTCGACCTCGCCCTGCTCACCACACAGCACCATGGCGCAGCTGAAGAAGTGTGCGGCACTGTCGGACTCGTCATCTTGCAGGACTTGCCAGGCGGCCTCCAGACTGCTCCCTGGGGCAGCGAGGCGGCACGCAGAGCCCTCCACAGCATCGCGCACGCTCACCGTCGGCTCCACTTCATGCTTTGGGCATCTGGATACACGTGCCACAGATTTAGGGCTGAGGGGATACTGTTATATGCAATATGCAGTCTCTGTCTGAGTCTTCTTTTCAGAAGTGCGCAAGCTTGCAAGGAACTGCTCCGTCGTTCGGAAACCCGCGCCAGATGATACAAACTTGTTACGCAGCAGACCCACACAGCAGACTGTGCAGACTCGCAGCATGCAGGGCTTTTGCGCACATGCATGCATCATGAAAGTGTGCGTACTTGTTGCCAAACTTGTCCACGAGCTCTAGGGCAACGGAGAAAGGCTGCCCGCACACAACGCCCCAACCCTGGTCGTCCTCCTTCACTTCGATGCAGCTGCCTTCCCCTTCAATTGGCCAGATCTGCCACAACGCAGGCGCAGCAGGCAGCACAGAGACCACCAGCACCGCCTCGATGTCAAAACCCTCTGCATGGTTCCAGAAGCGCAGATCGTACTGCCTCGGACCCACCTGCAGCGCTTTGCACGGTGATTGCCGCCCTCCCTGGTGGCGCTTTTACCATGCACATAGCTCGCTTCTTCCCCCCCACAAAACCTAAATTGGCGATTCTGAAGGAGCGCTGTTGCTGCAATCTGAAATTGACCTCGAGTTGCCAAGCTTGCAACATAGTGCGACAGCAAGGGCCTTCGCGAACAGCGACACTTATGACGCGCAAAGGCATCCGTTCCGTTCTACACACGCCCTGCTGCACCAGCTGTGTGTTACATGCATCAGTGGCCAGAAGTGGACAGTGAACATTGTTCGTTACAACTGTCAACAGACCACCGACAGTGGGACTTGTTCAAAACAGCAAGCCTGTGTGTCCATGAAAAAAAACCCATCAAGGATCACGCCAACAAGGCCAGCCAGAGCGCACCTCGGAGGGCACAGGCAGCTTGGGCAGCACCACGAGGGCGCCTTCCTCTGTGAAGTTCGCAGTGCGAGCCTTCTTCATCCACCCACACATCATCTTGCCGGTCACACCGGCAGGCACCGGCCGCCCCCCCTCATCTGCTGTAGTGAAGGAGATCTCCTCCACAAACGATCCTGCTGCCAGCTCCCCAAGCTGCACGCACATGCAACGCCTCGCACACATTGCTGCAAGCTGCAGCGGTCTCTCTTGCAAAGCGGAAAGGCAGCAAACAAGCAAGGACCAAAAACAGACAGCTGCAACACACACAAATAAACCACCACTTCAATTGAATGGACAACGGCGTCATCACGAAAATCTTTCCTGCACTGCAAGCTGCAGGCATAAACTGCTGCAAGCTGCAACAGCACGTGTGCGAGCGCAGCATGACAGTTTTGGTCAGCGGTCAGCATGCTGAAAAGTCCCCAAACTACATGGCATCAGTGCTGATGCAACAGCATGGCTGCCAGGATGCAGCCCACATGCTTCACGCAATGGGCACCAGCATCATACGTCAAATGCGGAGTTTCGAATACTCCTGTTGCCATTATTGACTCGACTGTACGTCTATTCTTTAGCTCTTCCCCGCCCAGAAAGCCGGTGGGTGTGCATAAACCACATCAATTCTCGAAACACAAGCTCAAAGAGCAATTTAGCGCACGTTGAATTCACGCTTGCCAGTTTCAGGGTTGTCCTGAAAGGGGATGTCGTGGTCTCCCACACACATGCTCAGACTGTGCGGCCCTGTGCTGGGTGCAAGAAGCAGCCTCAGCTCCTCCAGCTGCACAGTCTGTGTGCCTGCCTGCATGATGGCCTCCATGCCTTCAGCTGCCTCTGTGGCGCGCGCTGCCACATGCACGCTCGCACCCACCGTCCAGTCCTCATCTTTGGCCACGTTCTTTGCTACTTGTGCATTGAGCAGGGTGGCGACGCCAGACATGTCTGGGGCAGCGACGGCTGGATTGGGACAGATTCCAATGCATTTGGTGGTGATGCTCCAGGTGAGCGCGGGGCTGGGAATGCAGACGTTGCCAAAGACGTCGCATGCTTGCACAGAGAATGCCGGCAGAGGCGCCCCTCCTTCTAGGGCCTGGTCGTATGGTATGCAGTCCTTCCAGGAGGGGCCTGTCAGGAAAGGCCCTTCATCTGTCAGCACAGGCCTGACAGGCACGCCAGGCAGCAGCTTCATGGAGACATCCTGCATCCACACCACACATGTGTCTCGTACGCAAACACAAGCACACAGGCAGTGCTGCTTCGAGCTATCAGAATCGCACAGTCATCAGGGACGCATAGGTGCTACTGCGGCTGCATGCATGCATCTCCCTGTTGCAGGGCAGAAATCGAGGGATGGATTCCCTCAATCGAGGGAAGATTGTTGGACTTCACAAGCCAACGAATTGCAACACGCCGGCAGCACCTTTGGATGCGGCATTGGCGCAACACGCATGCACGGAGGTGCTGTGTGGGGCTGCGAGCGGTCTGCGAGGGCAGGCGCACCGTCGTGAGAGTGTTGACTTTGATCCTGAGCGCCACAGGAAGTGCCACAGCGTGAAGGGCAGGAATCTGAGACATTGTGCAGCCCTTCAGGAACCCAGAGCTGTACGCTGCGAAGGAGGGCAGCCCCTCCTCCGTTGCCATGTCCGCCTTGCCCTCCACATGCAGCCCACACACCTGCAGCTCGCCACCTTCCTGCTTGCAGACATCGTACTGAAGCACCAGGTCATCTGGCGATTCGTCATCTTCCCTTGCTTCCCCAGGCGCCATGGCATGCACCAGCGAGAGGCGTACGTCGGCATCCGCAATCACTTGATGATTCACATTCCCTGCAGATATATTTTTCTAGTCACTGCCTGCTGTGCAGCGAGTAGCAGCACCCCAACCGAGTGTTGCAGAAGTTTGCGTTCTACCTGCATGGGTATAGAGCCCCCCCCAGCACCCCCTGATGCACTCAGCGTGCCACTGGTGGGCGACAACACGTATCATCATGGCACGAAAACGCAGCGAACAGTATGCTTGATGTGTTGACTATGGGATCAAGCATGCCATGATGAAGCGGAGGCTTCACAAAGCCACGCAAGCCGTTGCCTGCTTGGCGCGGCCAGCGCACGCGCACGCACGCAGTGCTGCACCCACTGCTCCGAGAGCAATCTAATCACTTTAGACAACAAAAACCCTGTAGCACTACCCTGAAGACAGAAGATGCCATGCAGCTCATCATAACGCTGCGAGAGGGAACGCACCAAGCTCGTCCTTCAGCTGCAGGTCCAGCGCACCCACATGCTGGCCCAGGTGCAGCATGCATGATTGGACCATGTCAGCTCCAGGACCACTGACTTCGAGGCTCTGGGGCTGCCCAGCGCTCACATGCACCTCCATCATGTGCACCACAGGCCTCTCGCGGTCGATGACAGGCTGCAGCATGCACAGCACACCTGCACGCGCTGGGGCTCCTCAGTGCTGAGCCACACGTTACAAAGCCTCTGGTGTGCAGGCAGGCTTACATGTGGGCTTGTGGATAGCGACAGTGGCTAGCAGTGGCGTACCGTAGTGCCCCGAGTTCTTGAAGGGTTCCTGGATAGCCTTCAGCTCAAAAGAAGCGCCTCGTGTGGCGCCGATCTCCTCCACAAACACCTTTGTCGCCCCCTCCAAATTCAGGTCGTCTACAGTGGCGCTCTGTGGCTGAGTCGTAGCAGGGATGGAGCTTCCTGTGCCTGCCTTGCCCTTCTTTGCCTTTCCCCGCTTGCCTGACCCACTGCCACTCTTTGCAGCAGCCTGCGCGGCCGGGAACAGCGCCGCGGGGTCTACAGGCCATGCAGCATCAGGGCTGTCGAACTGGAGCACCATGCGGCAGAGAGTCAGTGGCACCTTCTTGCCCCGCACGGTGATGGTTCTGCTTGTCAGCTTCTTCCCATCCTCATTCACAGCCTGCACGCAGCAGCGCGCACTGTGCATGTGCGCTTCAAAGATACGCACACTGCTGGGGGGCAGCTCAGAGGGAGCAGGAGATGAAAATATGGAATGCTTGCACCCTCACCATTCGCACACATACGTGCGTATCGCTCAGACAAAACCGTTGGATGCTGTGCAAGAATCTTGACAGCGTGGACCATGGCAAGGGAACACCATTCGTAGTGACATTCAGGTTTAGATGCAGGCAGTAGGAGGAGGGAGTGGGGCGCAAGTAAGGCTACATGTGTGCAGCAAGGGTTGCAGCATGCGCAGCTGGCTGAGAGGATGGCATGGGATGGCAGTGTCGCCACATTGATCGCACTCGCGGCTACAACATAACAGACTTTGCACCACAACACTTCCCAAGACGAACACCATGTCAGCTGTGCAGGTGTCTCCTACATCCAGCATGGCAGTGCGGCGTGGTTGCCAACACACTGGAGGCGCTGCGACCAACAGGAGCAAGGCCCAGCTGCCCAGCAGGGAGGCATTGCTGCTGTCTACAACAACTTCAAACCGAAAGTCAGAGTCATAAGATAAGCCGTGAAAGAATGTGACAAAAAACGAAGAACATAGTTCAGGAACAGGGAAAGAACCAATTCTGTCAGGGAAATAATTTAAAGCATTCGTCTTCGGGGGTATTACATGCAATAACTCATGATTTTTCGGGGTGAGCACGACAGAAGTTAATAGATTTGGCTGACAGTGGCTGAAAAGTTGTCAATAACGATACCCGTGCTGCCCAGAACACAACTGTTGAACATAGCCAGTCTACTTTAACCACTGGACACCTGAGCTCAGGTGTCCAGTGGTTAAAGTAGACAGGCTATGTTCAACAACAATGCTACTACAACTATTGGATGGGCAGTACCTCCAGCGTGAACTCTGTGAGCTTGCGGCCAGCATCCAACTTAACAAGCTTCCCTGGGTCCTTGCGCTGCACCTCCAGGCTGCTTGGCAACTTCAAGTGCTCCTTTTGCAGTGCGGCAGTCAGAAGTTCAGGGCTCGGCAGAGAGATGCGCCGCAGTGACACCTTGAAGACAGAGTCTGAGCTCCACATGACTGCTGGCATCGGGGACACGATCGCGAAGCCGCCTGCTGCCTGCGTCGAAGCCTGGTGCAAGCTTGACACACCCACACAGTGCACCTCAGCCACTGTGAAGTTCTGCTTCTCACAGAGCACCAGCGAGCCTTGCTGCATGCATAAAGCGTGCGTTTCAAAGCTTCAGATCAACACAGGCGTGTTTCAAATCGATTCAGAATCAGATGCAGATTCGAGTCTAACAACAGGAATCGAAACAGTGCAGTGCATCGAGAGATCTGTTATGTACTGTTCCTGAGCACGCACCTCAATGGTTCTGGAATCGTCTGTGACGCGCTTGAAGAAAGTTGTGTTTCTCCCAAACTGGCTGCGCAGGCTGGTCATGTCCGCCTCACACAGCAGCTCCTGGTACAGGCAGGTCTTGTCCAGATCTCTGTGGCAGTCGCCCAGCCACTTTCGAAAGCTCTTGTCCAGCGTACGATCGGTTGCCATCGCGTTTGCTAGCAACGTGTCAAGGTTGTCCCTGCAGCCATGCATGCATGCTCTCAGAACATTACATTGGATATGTTCAAGAAAGTGCGCCATGGTGTGCCACACATGCAGGTTGCACATGCATGCAGACTGAACACGGCACCCATGTGAAAAGGGACGTACCTGAGCTTGAGCTTGTTGCGAGTGACGCTCCAGGAGGGCCCCACGAACAGCGCCCCCCGCAGCCTCTTGAAGCACTCGTCAGGCACCCCGTCCTCTTTCCAGGCCGCTGTGTGCATCTTCACTCGAAGCTCGTCAACAAAGGGAATGCTGGCGACGCTGGTGCCAGGTATCAAGCGTCCCTGTAGACACATCCACTGTCCAGAACCGAGGGTGCGGCAAAGTGGCATGCCCATGCTGCCACGGCAGGTCAGCTACGCGGTCACACGGTGAGTTGCTGTACTCTACAGACAGATGTCTAGGCACTGCTGTAGGCACTGCTGCGACCACTCCTGTGAGTGGCCATCATGCATAGCCATTGGACTTAGCAGAACCCACCCACCCACACACACACTTGATTCCTGCACTTGCAGGAATTTCATTCATGCATCCAGCACCCCACCACCAGCTGCAGCGCTTCGCAATGACACACAGGTTGTATTTTTATCAGAACGTGACAATATATGCTACCGTGGCAGGTGCGCGATGCCCAGCTAGCACACAGCTGGAGGGGGTGTCACCTGCCAGAAGACCTCAAAGATGGGGTGGGCGGCATGCAGTTCCTCAGCTTCGTCTGCCGAGTCAATCTCGATCACTTCGTCCTGAACAGCTGCATGCTGTGTAGCTTGCGTGAGTGCTTGTGTCAGCTGCGTGCCTATGCCACCCTCCTTCTGCGCCTGCTTGATGAACTGGTTCACAGCCTGCGGCACTGTCTCCCTGCCTTCCCTGAACGGGAAGTACCTGCACTGATACCAGCGCCTTCTGCCATGCGCCATGCTCCAGAGGCTGCTCTGTTGCGTGTGGCACTAGATGCTGTGGCTGTGCATGGGTGCTGTGGCAGCAGGCTGCAGAGCCTCCACAGGGTAAGAATAACGACGAAAATCTATGATATTCCCATGCCCATGCCCAACCAACGCAGTGCATAGTGATCTGCTTGGAGCAGTGCCTTCGACAGCAGCAAGTGAGCCCACAACCAAGGAAACGAGAACGAAAGTTCGCAAACATGTGGAGTGCATCGTTCCATGAGGCCTTTTCAGGCGGACCGCATTCTTCACAACTCGTCTCGGGCACTCTGCAGACCAGGACTCATACGAAGAACAGCAGTGAGTTGGGAAGGGAGGGGCATGCACCGATCTGAAGCCTGTGGTCAACTGGGGGCCTGGTGAGGACAACAGCATCAGATGCACCACAGGGATGCTGGATTGTAAGTCCCCTGTGCAGTGCTGTCAGACCAGAAAGCAAAACACACCACAGAACGCCCTCAACGGCTCCTTTGCCCCGTACTTCAAGCGTGAATGGGAAGGTGCTGGCCTTGGAAGATAGGTACTGGCTCTCTAAATCGTCAGTGACGTCCAGCAGATCGGTAGCCCACACCACACCGCTATCACTGCAGAGCTGCACTGTGATCTGCGGCACCAGATCACCGGTAGGCAACCGCGAAACGTCGTTGTCGGCACCGTTCTGCTGCACATTCTCCTCACCACCTACACGGCAAACCTCCAATCATGCACACAGCAAAGAGCACAACGGTTGCCACCTGCCCTCACTTCAACTCGAACTATTCCAAGAGACTGGACACTTCAAAACACACATGCATGGAGTGCGCATTCGGTAAGCGCATCCGCATCATCAAGGCCTGGGCATCTGCAGGAGGTTGATGCAGGGCACCCTCACAATTGTGGGGATGCCTGTAGTTGTGCACATCTACCACAGGTACGATTAAGCAATGCATGGCACAAGCAACGGCCAGAGGGGCGCACCAGCTCCTCTTCTACCCTGAGCGCCATGCAGGTAGTAGTGGTACATGTGGGCAAGCTGTTTGCAGACGTGGCCACCCTCCTCCACTGTGAACTGGTGCAGGATTTCAGGCTTGAGGGTCGAGACAGTGACCCTGGTGAAGCTTTCAGAGCCTCCAGCTTCAGAGCTGCCAGCCTCTGCAGCCTCTACCTGGATCCATTGTTGCTCGATGCTAGGTAATCCTACCGCAGAAGTCGCATCTCCTGGCATGCGCTTGTTGATAGTTTCCTTATACACCTGCACGATTCCAGGTTGCCGTGCCCGCTACAACAGACGCATGCATTACTGCTACAGAAGGCATCCGCACACTACTTTCTGTGATACAAGCCGGTGCCCTCAGGGTCAGGCGTGAGGACACCAGGACCCTAACTTGGGCCATGGATGAACGGCTGGGTTCCCATGGCCTGATGCTGCATTTCAGTTCCCTGTTTGAAAGTGCAAATGCATGAGGAGACTGCACCGCGGCACGTAGCGCACCTGCTCTGGGGATACTTGGTACCGCTGCTCGAGGCTGTCAGCACTGATCTCCATCTCATGCACCAGCACATGATCGGGAGACTTTGTGGTGACCTTGATGCAGCGGCCCATGAAGAAGGCAGCATTCTTCGAACCTACCCCAAAGTAGCTGAGGTCACTGTGCAGCTGCTTTGCTGCAGCAGAGCCCTGCCCATGTCGAGCTGTTGCTACCTCCTTAGGCTGCTGGCCCCTGTCTTCCATCGTCAGGTTCATCACTGCCCAGTCGTTCAGCTGCCTCTTGCTCATCCCACAGCCATTGTCCCATACACTGACAACCCCGCTCTTCTGGTGACCTGCGGATGTGGAATCTAAAACCAGGGAAACTACGATCCTGCGCGACTCTTTGTTTCCCCTGGTAGCGCGTAAGGAGTTGTCAATCAGCTCTGCAATAGCAAACGGGAAGGGGTGCTGGGAGCCTGCTGCAAAGTACTCCCACTCCCCTGCCATAGTCATAGTTTTCGGATGAGGAATGAAAGATACGTCTTCACAGACAGCTTGGATGTTGCGGTTCACTGCATTGCGAGGTTGCCAGTATAAAGTGCAAGGACAGCTGGAGGTCTTGCACACATCTCTGAACTGCTGCAGGTGCTCGTCGCTGCTGAGAATAGTGCCACTTGATGCAACCAACATATATCCCTGCAGGTGTTTGCTGTCTCTCAGCGCAGCATGTCCCCTCAGTCTTGTATTGTGACTCTGTCCACCCAAAACACCATATTAGCACAGCCTACATCATGTAACACTACAATTTCCATGTAAGAGACAATACAAGTTGGACCAACCCCTTGCATTCGCATATACGCAGGCTTCGGGACGTACGGATGATTCTTCAAGACGTGCTGCGGCAACACAGCACGATGTAACATCATTGAAAGACGACTCTTCAGGAACCTGTGCCGCTTCCCAATTGCCATCCCCACAATAAATCTGCAATTCAAAATCTCCCATTGCTGGCGGGATTATTGCGCTGAGCGATAGCTACAGCTAGCAGATGTCCGCTGATATTCCACCTGTCTGACACACGAGATCGCTGGTGCACACGCATGAGATTTCATGGACACATCGAAATCGCCATACAATTGACGTTTACTGCTTTCCTTTCGTCTGAAGACCTAGCAGCTGTGGGTAGACAGCCCGGTTGTTATCCGTCCCCATGATATGAAGCGGCACGCAGTAACAAAGCCATGGCAGTTCGGACTTATATCATAGAGGTCTCCATATAGGAAGACACCAGCGTTGCGAAGGATTTCGTATAATGTGATGTGTGTTTGAATAAAAACAAGGAAAAAATAAAAAAACGGGTGGTGAAAATATCTGGGATACATGGATGAAACAAACTACCGGTATTCAGACTCTTCTCGAAGACAATGTAGACCTCCAGCGCACACACCAGCGCACACAGCTGTGCACACATCCGCAGACCTCAACGGTCTGACCCAGTATGTCGATATTAAGATTCGGATTGGCTTATGCTGTCGTTCGCAAGTACATGTGCTTGGTGTCTCTTTGACATTCTTCGTGTACTAGCGAAGCGACGCTCATTTATATTGCATGGTGCATTCACGTCGTTTACTGCTTTGCATAGTGTTTCAAGTTTGATACTGTGATATCTTGTTGTTGTCTACACGTCGTGCCTGTTTTCGCACTTGTGTCTGTGTCTCCGGAACGCAGCGCCTGTGCCAGCACAAACGTGTTGCACGGTTCCATCAGATGAACGATATGTTGGAGAAAATCTAGACCGTGACAGTTTACGCTGAAGTACCGAGCATGGCGACACGTACCACGCAGAGCGTAATGGAGCAGCACAGCAGGGGCAAGAAGCACGGGAAGTTTCACTTCAGGTCGGTTTCAGAAGTGAACATGAACCAGAACACTAACTGGCTTAGCTCCAAGGGGGCCTGGGCGTGGTACTTTGGGCTTATTCTGACGGTTTGGGCTGTAACTTCTGCGTTCGTTGATCCTGGCCTTGCCTGGACGTACACGCACATCGTGCACGGATGCATCACATTCTACTACTTGCACTGGAGGAAAGGGTCTCCCTTGCAAGAAGATCAGGGCGTGTACGATCATTTGACGTTCTGGGAGCAGTTGGACAATGAGCAGTACTCAACTGCCACTAGGAAAATGTTTGCAGTGACACCAGTGGTGCTCTTCCTGCTGGCATCTCATTCGTCAGAGTACCACAGGCAGCCACTGGCTCTGAACTTGCTTGCTGTTGCAGTGTTGCTCATAGCCAAGTTTCCGCAAATGCACAAAGTGCGAATCCTGGGGATCAACAGGTACTAGTCTGTAGACTAGTCTGCGTCCATCGTTCATGACATAGCGTTGATGATGCTGCCCATACATTGTCTCTTGTAGCCAAGAACTTGTAGCAGAAACTGCCTGATGCGATGTTTGTAGTAATCCAGACCAGTGCTATGCGACGATGTTTGTAACTATTGCATCTGCAAACCACGCGTGTGGTATGACTGCAGTCTAGGAATGAATGTGCTATGGCTTTGTGCTGAAAGAAAGCAGACAACGATTCTCAACCTGCAGATTTCCATCGGAGCATGTCTGTACATAAAACACACAAACTAGTTGCATGAGGCTGTTTATAGCATATGAACATGATTCCAACCCATCCTAGACACCTGCCAGCGAACCTATTTTCACTCATCGTGCATATACTATGCATGCTTATTCACATGTGTGGCTTCAAGCATCTTCCATGCCCACATATATTCTACAGGGCTGGCGGCATTGTGCACTTGACACACACTCCATGTGACATGCATGGTACACTGCGTTCACAACAGTGCAGCGATGATTGCCCCCGCTGTGATTGCACCAGTCGCAAGCGCTTGCCCAGCTCCAGACTCTTCCCGCAGCACACGCAGCTCATCCTGTGGATCAGCAGGCGCTACACTCGCAGCCGTACCATCAACGGACGCGGCTGCAGTGGTATCAACCATAAGGGGCTCCTGCTGTGCATACGAGTCACAGGTGATCTCTGTACACGCCTCAAGGCCCACAGTGTTCGTGGCTTCGCCCTTGGAGAAGTTGCGGAAGAAGCGGAAGGTGTGGTTGGGCACGGAGCCAGGCGTGATGATCTCCTTCAGGTCGGAGTGCACGAGATCGGGGCGGGCCACCCCCTCTCCGAACCAATCATCGTTGCCGTCCACGGTCCGCGCCTTGTCATGTCTCCAGATGTTCTCGTTGGCAAGGAAAGGGTATGCTGTTGGCACCACGTCAGGGCCACTCAGGCCGAGTAATCCAATGAAATCGCTCTGCACAGTTCCCCATGTCACACACCGCCGCATCCAGCCCCGTGGTTGGCACTGCCACATCCACACAGAGTGAGGGCAGCAGCACCCATAGGAGCTGCCAAGTGGGGCGCGTGCACCACAGGCACCATTCCATTTCCACACCTAGCGGTGCTCCTGTGATGAATCGAGCACTGACCTGACAACAGTTTTATCCACACAACGAACGAAGGGGTATTGTTTGCGAGGAGGCATTGAACAGATGCCTGGATAAAAAAAACGATGAAACGCACCACTTCTGCTGGAGAGAACGACTCGTCGATGACGACACTTACTCCTTCCAACACACTCCCAACTGCTTCGAACAGTGCGGCCTCCGAAGGGAACTCAGAGGCTGCAAAGATGATGTTATCTCCATCGGCAAATGCAAAAGGAATGCTCACAGTGGTGTTCTGGCTGGGCAGCGCGCCCCCCGCATCCCGAGTGAAGAGGGTCTTGTAGCGAGCAAAGGACACCTCCACCACGGGGCCTTCGCCCAAAACTTCACCATCTGGACTGAATTTAAACGATTCTGAGCCATTCACGTGAGCAGTCACCCATGCCACCACTGGAGCTGTATCACTCACAGCGACCACCTCTGCCTTGTCAGTGTACGAGTCCAGGACCTGCTGGAACCATGCCATGGCCCGCTGCTCGACGTTGAAGAAGGCAGAGAGGTACACGATGTGCTCCGCGCGCGCCAGAGGGCCTGGGTCTGCGCTGGCCCTGCACAAGCACCCCCGCACACTGAGACTCTCCACGCCACCGCCTCCAAGAGGCTTATAGTCCACAGGCCGCAACTTTGTGTAGTCGCCGTACACGACAGCATTGTGGTGCTTGGGTACAAGCTGCCTCTGTGTGGGCGACGTATAAAGCTAGTTGCTGCTGCTCTGCACAGGCAGCGAAGCAGGGGCGCCCTGAATCCTGTGAAGTGCCTGCAGATGCCCCTGTGCAGATGCCAAATTTGCAACTGCGAGCACACACGCAGGGGGGGGGGGGGCTAGGGGGCGCACTGCATGATGACCTTCTTTGTGTCAACGTCGCCCGAAAAAGTAAACTGCACATCGAACTCGCTGATGTTGGTGGGAACTCCACTGTCGAATTCGCCCACAAAAGTGCGGTTGCAGCCTTCGATGTCAGCGCCCGCAGCAATCTTCTGCATGCATGGTGACGTGCTGAAGTTTGCAGCGTACCGCACGCGGTCCAGCACCCCCAGCTCCTCCTGCACAGCACTCCAGCAGGTTCCCAACATTTCATGGCCAGATGTCCTGAATACATGGAGTTCATACACTCGTGAAAGTGCACGCATGCGCCGGGGACTTGGGCCTGAACTCAAGACGCAGCCATCCTGCGTGTGTGCAAGATCTTGTGTCAAACGCAGCGTTGCGCAGCACCCCCTTTCGCTTGTTTCGTGGGATGCTGTGTACGGTCTGCTTAGGGGTTTCTGCTGGTTCCCCTCAAATCTGTCTTTGCATCTATCCGCCATGTAGTGTAGAGGCCGAAGCTCACAGCGAGTACCGAGCTCCAGCAGAATGAAGAACACACTTTGCTTCTTCAGAAACCCTACCAAGCAAACGAGAGTACCGCATCCCTCCACAAGAGATAAGTATCTTCAACAATGACCCGTCAGTGGATACAAAGGCATGCTGAAAGGGATCCGCACCAGCATCCAACCCACAGTGGAGTCTTCAGTAGCCACTGCAGTGAGGGGGATTTCCAGGAAGTGGAGTACAGATGTGTCTTCAGAGATTAGTTCCTGGATGAACTCGTCGTTTGGCTTCTCTGCACCGCACTGGTACAGGATGTATGTGAAGAAATCGTCCGAGCTGCTCGACTCGTACTCTATCACCTTGTAGTCCTGCCTGTACTTCATATCAAACAACGTGGCCGCTTTCTCCTGCACACAAACATATGCCTTTGCATGAGGTTTCGCCACCGAGCAGGACGCACGCCGGATGTACCCCCAGCAGTGAGCCGGTGACTGCGGTGCTATTTACAGGTAGAGAATTGTCAGGGTACAATCAGGGACAAGCGATGACTAGTGGTGATGCATTGTCGACAGACCAGGGCTAGTGATAATGCAACATCTCTTCATGTGAAGGAACATGACAATGCAGGGTAGACTGGGGCTTGCCTGGAACTCGCACTCGTCCGGTCCGCATACGGTAGACCCAAGCGCTTGAGCATATGCTAAGAAGTCGATAGGCGCGGAGCCACACTCCTCGGCCTGGTTGGGGCGTTCGAACGTGTCCTGCTCAGCCGCGAAGCAACAAGCGCCTGAAAGGATCGCTACGATGGATGCCAGTACAAAACTCCTGCATGCAATTCTCACTGTTGAGCTATTGAACCACAGGAGGGCGTTGTAGTGCACCTGTGCAACAACCAAGTGGCTTTCGACAGCCGTTTGCTGCTCCGCTGCTGTGACATGCCTCCTGGAGCGAACAAAAGTTCAGGCCCGCGAAAACTTGCAAACGAAGCTAACTGTGCAGTGAAAGGCATGCCGCTTCATATGCGCAAAGTTCTATGAGTTGGGTGTAGTTTTTGTTCCCGGCACGCCGCCGTTGCAAACACCAGCGCAAAATGCGACGGCAGCGTTTCAAGCGCTTGCCAAATGCAGGTGTGACAGTACTGCTGTGGGATGGCAAGCATCGCCCGTGGGCGCATTCAGACACAGAAACCGGGCTCCTGGCTGCCAGAGGCACAACGTCAGTCCACGAAACAGGACACCCCGCGAGGTTAACTTTGAGTTACGTGCATCGTGCTATTTTTTCAACCAATACTGTGTACCTACTGTGCTGTTCGGTTGCCACCCTGCACCGTACCGTTCAAGGTGCTGACGATGGATTCGCTGAGTGAAGAGCGCACCGTTGAAACATGGTGATGTCCCTCCAGGCTTCACACTGCTTAGTGAACCCACCTGTATGTAAAGGATGCGTTGGAACTGTCACGTATTGGTGGGGTGCGAAGATTGCGGTGCAAGCGATCTACGAGACGATAGTGATGATGCACTGGTGATGGGAGAACAACAGCATGGGCAAGGGATCTTTTTGTATTTAATAGCAATCAGGTCGAGCACGTTGCAGTGCTCGGCTGGCATGGCATGGCTCGGATTGATGTCGCTGGGAATTCGGAATGTGTTGAGGCGCAAGCTTGTCCACGGCCACACATGCACGGATTCATGGCCACCGCTTACTCGCGCCTTCTGGCGTAATGGGGCAGTGCTCTACTCTGCACGCTGCCCTGGAATGCTAACGAGATGCTAGCA